>SNQJ01S0108228.1:21537-46233 GCA_010110895.2 Picea sitchensis
GCTAATGACTAACTACCACACATACGAATAAAAGAGTGAGCATTCTAAACATTACAAAAGAATAGTAAAGTGTTACTTTCTCCATCTGTCTATTTCTATGTGTGTCTTCACTCTTCTTCCAAAATTCTGTAATTTAAATTCCATGATGTGATGCCTTTTCGTATATTTCACAACCTGGCACTATTTCAAGGAGTGGTGGTTTACAAGACCCCTCATCCATCATAGGAGAAATTTAAGTCCATGAACAGGTTCATAATATTATTTGATTCCAGCAAATTGTAGTGACTTTAAGCATATTGCCACGGACTTGTTAAGTGGCAATCAAGGATTTCCTAAGCATCATTGAGAATATGATGTGCAAAATGAATTTCAACATTACACTGAACATGAAGGTGAACTCTTTACAAAGGGAGGAATTATCATAAAACTAATCTTCTGGCTGCCATTAAGACAGCTCAGACATGCCTCAAAACCAATCCATAAGCTTGAAGTCGAA
This sequence comes from Picea sitchensis, assembly GCA_010110895.2. Classification (NCBI taxonomy): domain Eukaryota; kingdom Viridiplantae; phylum Streptophyta; class Pinopsida; order Pinales; family Pinaceae; genus Picea; species Picea sitchensis. The sequence goes on from SNQJ01S0108228.1 coordinate 22,034, forward strand.
CTCTCCCCTACCTGATTGGGCAGATGTGCTAGCATTTGTTATTGCCATAGCCTTTTTTTCACAAAACCATTTTTGGATTATGTATATGCAGCATTCTTCTGCTATCAGCTATACTTTTTCNCAATCCATAAGCTTGAAGTCGAACTCTCCCCTACCTGATTGGGCAGATGTGCTAGCATTTGTTATTGCCATAGCCTTTTTTTCACAAAACCATTTTTGGATTATGTATATGCAGCATTCTTCTGCTATCAGCTATACTTTTTCAAGCATGTTCCTATGAGGCTATCTATCCACAAGATATGGAACTATAACATGGATCTTTAACTAAAAAATTGAACCTTGACTATTTGAGATGATAACAATGGAGGAAGCAACTACCTGAAAGAACACATTATGTTCAGGCACCACATTCTTCTTGGATAGTACCACAACATTCCTTCCAATAGTGTCAAGATAGGAGTACTTTATCTGCAGAAATGGTCCCCGAAGAATATAACATAAAATGATCTCCAAATTGGATATGCCTAAACTGTACATCTCAATGAAAACAAATACAAAATAGTTCACTTGGGACCATGATTTCCCACTGATAAATTATACCTCCTGATGTTGATCTGCAGAGAAGGGAACAGAAGCATAAGGATCTTTAGATCCTTCTGGCAGTGCAACCTACAAGCATGCAGTAAACAACAATGATCATTACAAATTGGTTGTAAGTGAAAATAGAATGCAAAACAGAAAATATCTTAAAACAGACTAATCTAAATATTAAATGCATATCTAAAAGAAACCAATCAGAACAAAGTGGTAGGAAACATTAAAAAACAAAAATTAAGTCGATTTTAAGTATCTTTTTCCCTGGAGACAAAGAAAAGAGTACATAACATCAAAAAAGTCGATCTTTAAACAAAAACAATCCGAATAATAACTGCAAAGCAACATCGAATAATAAAAATATAGGCTATTTAAATTAGCTTATCAATGGAGAAAGAGATCCAACTTCCACACACTGAATATGACTATATGAGAAACCAGACAAGGAATACAGTATAGTAGAGATGAATGCTGAATTATAGACAAATTGATCCCCAAAGATAGTTAAAATTTTAATTCTATTCTGAACTACCATAGCATAGGGCTATGTACCATGGAGAAAAGCAGAAGTAAAAGAGAACTTCAAATGAACTTAAACTTACTGCAAACAAGGTAACTCACTTTCCGAACACAACACTGCACCTTCTTGTTAACGTGCCAATAAATTTGCAAAACGATAATCATCTTTACAACACCCCAAAACAGTTGAAAATAATTGGATACAAATCATGGTAGAGGATACAAACTAAATTGGGTAAGTCAGTAAATGTTCATGATTCTTACCTTCACAATTAGTTTATCAATGACCACATCATTGAATGAAGATGCAAAAGTAATATTAAGATAACGCCTCCCATCAGCTGCTTGGAAGAGAAAATCTTGTAGAGGTAAGCCATAGCCTATTGTGAAAGTGGCTTGCCAGCCTCCAAACATAGGATAACGAGGTTCAATTTCCAGTTCTGTCTGCACTAAATAGAAAAGTCATCATGCATTACAACCAGAAGTAACAGGCAATAGCTCACAGTGAATAGAAAATGGAAGGACATCATTAATGGTTTTCATGCTATCTCTCCTTAACCAAAGTTTCCCTGTGATCTTTTTCCCTCTAAATCACAATAATTTGGTCACTAAAAACTGAAAAGAGTCAAAAGATCAAGAAATGTGCCACAAATGGCATTTCTTACTCTTCTAGAGTCACCCCTCAAATGTGAGGTAGAAATGTTCCCAATTTCATCTCGGTAATAAACTGAATGTGCTCGAGGCGGTAGTCTTGCCACTAGACTTTTAAAAGATGATGCACCTCTAACATTGGGTCTTGCTTGGTATTCAATCCTGTAAGAAAGGTTGCACATAGGTGAGATCCCATTTCCTTGCATATTTTTGGAATAATAAAAGATCAGAATACTAAACAAAAGCTCACAAGAAGATTAGCTTACCTTGAAAAGCCACCTTTGATTCGAGCACCCCCATGAAAAAGGTGATAATTTTCAGTTATCTGAACATTTCCCCAATGTGAAATTTCTATTTCTCGCACCAGCTCCTTGACAACTGCAAATGGTTGGTTATCTTCAAAGTGAACAATAAAGGGTGAAAATGAAAATGCAGCAAGGTTCTCATATGGACCATACTTAAGTTCTGTATCCACCAATTTTGTGGGATCGACTTTGGAATATGATTCTATTCTAGGACTTGGAGTTTTGATGGTTGTAGTTTGCACTTTCACTGGATAAGGAGAAAGAAAGTAGGCACTATCACGATAAAGAACGAGCTGAGTTTGTGCCTGGGAGATCTCTTCAGGGAAAGGCTTCACTGAATGTGTGAAGACTGAAAGCACTTCTATAGTTACAGTTTCACCCTTCTTTAGTGCCTTCACCAAAGATATTGAAAATAAAACTATATCACGAGGTGCATCTTCTGATTGAGAAGGGCTTACTATAAGTGGAACAGAAACCTTATTTTTACCCTTTCCTTCAAGGGCAGCTGCCTTCAGATATGCCAAATTTTCAGCTTGCTCGGGAGAAAAGGCAAGAAGAACTTCTGAAGTTGTACCCAACCCAGTATTTTCAACCTGAATCCAATGCAACAGTAAATCAGATGAGGTGGATTAGGGAGAGAATTGTCACAAAAGAATATATTAGACATGAAAAAGACCTGACGCCAGATTATTCAAAAGATTCTCTATCTACCTTCAAGGATGTAACAACCCGTACAATGTGTGATGTCAAGTCAATCTGCAACACCACAAGAGGCAGTCATGTGATAAATTCTTGTGAAAAAAAATGTAATGCAATTCTCTAAAGATGAGAAAATTTAACAACCAACAAAATTTCAATGCCTGACCAAAAATGCTATATACAAGACCACATTCTGTAAGTACACATTTATCAAAAACTTCACAAAGCTTAGCTGATGTAAAGTTGTTTTGTATTATTGACAAATGTCCTACCTCAAAGCCTATTTTAGTTTCTCATAAAAAGATGACAATACAATGAAACGTGCTCTAAAGAAAAGCACATTTCCTCAAAGTTAAACAAACTGTGGGTGCGATAGCAATTGGCGGAAGAATTCAGTGCAGTTGCAGCACTCGTCCAGAAATTAGGAATCAGGGAATCAGAACCCTCAGCCTAATTCTTTTTATAAATATATATTTAACGTTTTGATTTTATATTGAAAAACAAAGAAATGAAATCTCAAATATGAATTAAAGCATATCAACTAGTTAATCTAGTAAATACTAAATACTAAACTAGTAACATCATGATTCAGATTTCCGATTCATAAATCATAACATTATAGATTCATACATGTAAGTTTCTGAATTGAAATCAAACTGAATTTTCAGATTTGTTGTGCAAACAAATTTTGAAAATTTATAATTTGAAACAAATGAAACATTGAAATCACAAATAATTTCAGATTTCCACGTCACGATATCCATATTTTCTAAACAGATTGACATGAGTCAACCAAGACCCGTATATTAATGTCAAATTCAAATTCAAATTTCATAAATTCATAATTTTTCAACATGGCAATGATAAAGACTAAAGCTTTTCAAAATAACAAAAAGCTCCACAAGTCCAAAATATAAATTAGTTAAAAAAAAACTCGAAATATGAAAATCTAGAGTGTGATAGAATAATCCAGTAGATAGTCATTTCTGTCCACATCATCCAGTGGAACAGCACCTGATTCCCTAAATTAATGATACAAAGCAGCATGGGCAGAAGATGCAGCCCAAATACCATCCTACCCACCAACAGCAGAGACAGAAGAACCCATCACAACCAAACTAGACCTAGGCTTGTATGTCTCATCAAAACCCCCAACGCAAAAAAGGATCTGTTGATAAATTAGCCCAAGAGAGGTTAGCCATCAAGCAATCAGAGGTATCCAAGTCTGCATCTTTGGGATTCACATCCTATAGCTTCGAAGGACCCTCGCTATACTCTAGCTTCAATCGAGAGATGAGACGGAGATCTGAATGAATGTACACAATCTTCTGCCTTTGCTGACTGAACTCTATTTCTCTAGACCGAATGAATGAACCCATAAGTGCTCCAATTTTTCTCTGTTGTTGAAGGGCTGCAAATCTGTTAAAGAACTCTAGATGCAAGGGTTTGTCACTCTAGAGTTTGGGTACCATAATATCCCCACCATGCAAGAGGCTTCACAGTTCCCCTATCATCAAGTGCATTTCCATTTCCAAATGCACCACTTCCTATGCTGAATGAAGTAAATTGGCTTTTTGGCTCCGAGAGCTCCATCAAATCAGAGAAAATCTTTGAAATTGTTGATCTAAAACCATTGACCACCTCACTATCTTTCTTTGGGGCCCTACTCTTACCCCCAAATTTGGCCAAGTACGCCTCATCATAGTACGTTGGATTTAAGGCATAGGCTAAAGCATGTAGAGGGGTATCGTAATTGTTGCATATACTAATGATTATGTCCTTTGTGGTGCCATACAAAAGAGGGTCTCGTTGTTCAAGAAGTTGTTGAATGCCACCCAATATGGTCAATTCCCTCAAAAATGCCACCAAATATAGGCATATCAGAGTCACAAAGTCTAAGCAAATCAACCAGTGGCTCCATTATGGAAACAAAAAGCTCAATTTGAACCCACCAAGCCTGATCAAGAATGGTAGCTCTAACCTGGATTGTTTTTTCAGGGTTGCTTTGTTTCCATGTTTGCCACCATGGAATGGTAGCTCTAACCTGGATTGTTTTTTCAGGGTTGCTTTGTTTCCATGTTTGCCACCATGGACTAGCGACCATGGAGAACAAAGATTCCCTCATGTCCACTAACAAGTTTCTCCAACCTTTAGAAGTTGGAGTCTTGCAAAAATTCCTTATACATAGCGTGTGCATCTTACTGGTTAGTGATAAAAATCTCAACTTCTCTTGCTTCACGTAGTTTTTTCATCCATTGAACTTCAACAATGGATTTAGCAAGATTTAAACTATGCACCACATAGGGTGTCCAAAAATAATGGTTATGCCATGCCTCAATTATCTCCTCGACTACTTTGCATGAACATGCCTTATTTGTGATGACTTGCACAATAGTTGAAGAGACAACGATCTTGATTGAAAATTTTTAGCAATCCATTCAATATTCTTCTCCTTCCCTTAAGTATATATTGCCCTTGAGAAGTACAGGCCTGAAGAAAACATTACAACAATGTTTACCAATGGCTTACTGGCTGTAGCAAACCAACCATCAAAGATAATAGAGACACAATTACAACTCCAACTGGAACGAACCAGTTCCAACACTTTCTCCACAATCAATCTCTCCTTCCATATACGGGTGGTGTGCACTTCCACGAAGTTTGGCCTCTTGTAACCCCTAGGGGCCTCATTAATCGCCCTAAGCATGTCTTGCCAGTATGAAGACCACACTACATGGGTATTCCACATGCAAATACGACTCTTGCAACCCTGTTGTCCATCTCATCATTCCCTCCCACATCAAACATTTTGGCAAAAGAGTTCGAGGTTTAATCTCTTGCACACTTTTTCAACAATTAAAGGAACTTCATTTCATCTTTTTGAGATTGGTTGATGTTTGCAACTCTTCCTTTCTACCTTGCCTAAATCTACAGTATCTTGCTCCACTTGAAACTTATCCACGTCCTTGCAAGTAATTTTTTTGCAATGATGAACTCCATTATCACATTCAAGGCAAAGAAAATGGGCCTTAACCCTCATGATTGACCCTATAAAATTCATTTTACACTTGCTGCAATTCCACAAGCAGTGGCCACCCATTCTCTCTTCTCTCTTCTCCTTCTTCACAATCTTGGTCAAATACTTCCACAAGGGAATCAATAGGGTATTTTTGTTGTTGTTATTCATCTTCTTGACAGTCGTTGTACAGATCTGCTGTATGGTTGCCTTTTCAACCTACTGAAAACCTGCAAGTCGATCCTCTTCTTGCTATGCACTGCTTTCTCTCCTCTAGTAGCTCAACTTGCTTAACTGTTCAACTGTAAACAATACCTCTCTATCTTGTCTTATTTATGCTTTTCTGAAACCCTAATCTACCAAAACCCTAATCTGATTTTGAGATGTATGGTTGAGATTAAATCTAGACTAAGTCATCAATGAATTAAATGCACTTTATTAGACTCAACTGAAAAACATGAGATATTTCACTTTATCCTAAGTCAATTACAAAATAGAATTAGTGACCACTTTTCCGAAGTGGTCACCAATGAAATGTCTCAAACCACTTCCTACACATTCACATTGAAACCTGTGCAAGAAGTTCCTGCTCGAGCTACATTTCTCAACAAAATACTGCCTAACAAGATATTTTGTTAATGTTGGATTGGATAGCATAACCTCAATCCAGTTTATCTTGCAAAGGATAAACTGGCTCAATCCAGGGAAAAACGTTTACCACATAACCTGCCATTTTCCATGAAATCCTGACTCCCTAGTATAATTGTCTATTTTCAACATGAAATGAGAGTGACAAGTGTTAATTTTTTGAGACACGCCCTTACTTGCATTCTAGAATCTAAAGCATTTACCTGAAGTTTTCTATAATTGGAATTGATTGTTCTAGAGTTTCTGATATGAAAATGGCAAGAGCTTCAAGTTTTGCTTTTAAGTAACAATAATTTTGACACATTATAGAAATGAGGGAACACTGAAATCCATTACTTCATATAATTAGAAACTTAGCAAATAGATTTTGAATGCAGACACATGCCACGGTAATCAAGGATATCCAACATGTGCATACTTAGAAATACTTTCTTCATGCAAACCATTACATTGACTATAGCAACAAAATTGGGGCCCAGTTTCCACAATTTCATTTTAAAACATGTCGCTGAGAAATGTTTAGGACAGCACAGCCTGAACACATCTGAAGAATAAGCAATTTAGCACACAAGTAGGAATGATGCCAGGCAAGTTTATGTAAGCACATGAATTGTCCATCCTCATGATCAGATACCTAGAATCATGAGACTAAGGGTTCACACAATATACAAATAAATTCAATGAAATGTCTCTAGATAAAATCAACTGGTTGAATTATAATCGCACCTACCTATGTAAATATCAAATAAATGTACCTAGACACCCTTGAATTTGAAACAGATTAAATGAGTTATTATGGCCCCTTGTGTAATAATAATATGTTATATTTATATGTTGAAACTACTGTCTACTCCCCAATTTGGTCTGTTTTAATCTACCCTTACAAAAACACTTAATTAACAAATTTGTTTAAACACCATATAAAGCTTTATCTTTATGGAACCAAATAACATAAATAAAGATATCACAATTATGCCCAGGTAGCAATAAAACATCCCTCTTTGATTCCATGAATGACATCATAGTCAACCGGCAGTATTTAGCACTACATCAAGCCCGCTTTACTTAAAAGGGATCGATGACCATCCAATCCTTTGGTAAACGGTTAAACCACTGCTATTCCTTCATCAAACAAAACTTTGAGATTGTTCACATGAGTGATTACAGCCAGCACAAGTCCCTTTAAGCATGCCTTGTTCACATCGACTACAAATAGTAAACTTAGAAAAACTTTTTATGGGTAACAGCGTGGCCCCCTTTAAAGTTAATTAATAGTTTCTTCTCTGTATACACGAAATGATGGACGGAAATTCTCAACTAGATAAAATGTATTTCCAACAAAATTGTCCTCCATGTAAAAACAAAAACTCAGAATTGAGCTGAAAATAATCCAAGATCAGCGCCACTTATCATGCTTTGAGAATCAACTGAGGGATGACAGACTCCGATGACTCAATAATTCAAACATTTGTCTATCACAAAATTGGGGTATGACTAATTGTATGCAATCGCATTTCTTTCATCTCTATTCTCATATCAGAATCAATAATCCATTGTTGTTTGAGCGGTCATTAGTTTCCTCTTTGATATCTAATAGAAGGTGTTCTACACTAACAAAATCTTCCTATTTCAGTGCATAATATCGAGACAAAAATAGCCCCATAGGCTAGCTCGAGAGGTTGAGTGCTTTGAGCTCATGCAGGAAGTCTTGGGATTGGTCCCCCAGTCTGGCTGCCTATGTTGCGTGCCTCGATCAATGTCCATACAGGGGTAGACACCATAATCAGCGCCAACACGGTTCCACTAGGCACCATCCATGAAATGCACGGAACTGCCCTGGAGTTTCCCGACTAGGTTGTCCTTGGAAAAAATACTAAGACAAAATTGCTGAAAATAGAACAAGTAGTCACCTTTTCTTTTATGATGAACAAGTAGTCATGGTAATTGCAACTGCAGCAAGAGTACCCTTCCCCATTATGGGAAAGTTACAATGAACTCTAGCCAGCTTACAACAGGAGTATCCAATATTCTTCATGCTCGAAAGCACTTTGGCTGAGACACCCCGACTGGGCGGTATGTATTCTGCCTGACCCCATCCACAAGGAGTTGCCTGGGACTTGCACGAAAGAGAAAGCACACTAGGGCCAAACATGCCTCTGTGGGATTTGAACAACCCCGGTATACTATTCAAACGACCCAGTTGACAACATGGAAATCTATTGGTTCGATAAAAAGGCATCTTAACAAATGAAATGCTCTGAATATATTTCAATATCCCGTTCTTTGGCATTTCCTTTGAAAGCCCTGAGCTTAAAAATAGCAATCTAGTATTGATTGACACATCACAAAATCTCCCAATTCCATGAATCTGTGTCTCTTCTCTTCTAGAGTATAAGCGTAATTATTCATCTGAGGATATAACTAAAAATACAATTCTGTTGAAAATCGTTTAAATTGTGTGTTGCGACTTAACAAAAACAACAACAACAACAACAAAAAATTATGTGTACTCGATCTTTCTTCTTTAGAGAGTCTATCAGGACTAACTCTCTGTTTTTCTATTGTGTTGCCTCTGTTCCCTTGAGTCTCTGTATAAGTTTTCCTTACAGTTTACACGTCACATTAACTTAGATCTGGCCAACCGTGGCGAATTCTGATCTTGAAAGAGCAATAATTTCAGTATCAAAGCGTTTCAGCTAAGTTAGTGATCCACAGTTTTTTTTCCATCGAAGCCTTCCGTGACAAACTCATTCATCTGAAAATGTCCATCTAGTTGGGGCATATCATTATTTTCTTGCACAGAGAAAAAAAGAGCTGAGGAGAAGAATGTTTTGAGATCTTACCCGGCGATCCACCTTGAGGAGGACCAATTCCGATGATGGTGCCGCCAGACATAGCTGGACTGTTGTCAAAAGCGCTACAAATACAAACACTGTCGAACGCTTCAGAGGATTTAATGGGATCACTCCGCGAATAGCCATTGCCATTGCCACTGCCCGGGCCACCAGATCGGATCAGATCGAACGAGCTGGTATCATATGCTCCCTCTTCTAAAACCCCTTTTCTTTCTTCAAACCCTCCTTTGGACTAATCTGTGAGAACGGACGGCGCAGAGTAAGGGACAAAGATCGACGGTCAAAGACGCGCTGTTAGACGACTAGCCCGACTTGTGGGGTTGGGAAAGTTCTCTATCAGTTCCTTCACGTTTCACATTTGAAATGTCCATATTTTATTGATAAATTTTAAATAATTTATATATGAATGTCCCCACAAGGTCAAAGCTCATCGAACGCCAAAATTAATGTATGGTATGGGAGGGGAGGCCAGGGGAACACATTTCCATAAATTACACATATTTAAAAAAAAAAAAATCACATGAAGGAAGATTCAATCGAATGAAATGGGTAACAATAAAAAAGATTTGTATAAAAATAAGTGTTGTATGGCAGATCGGGTTGGAATGGGAATAAATGCACAGGTATAGAGGGATTGTGGGAGAATGAGAAATCCGAAGTACCGGAGACACATGGAAATTTTCGCAGACACGTGGCAAGTAGCAGGCAGGACAGGTGGTATCCATGTAGAAAATGACATGTGGCACTCTGCAACACGTCAGCCATAAGACGTCAGGCTGCTTCATGACTCTGAGAGAATGTCACTCCGGGAGTTTTCCTTCCAGAACAAACACAATTCCCCCGAAGTCCAAAGCCCGGAAGATTCGGAGTCCCGAATTCCCGAATTAGTTAATGATAATATTGTATTAATATTGGGTTAACAAGTAATTAGCGAGAAAGTCACTTTGTGAGAAATTTGTTCCATCGCTAAATATGGCCAGGGGAGTTCTAAAATTGGCAGGTTGGCAAAACTTTAGCAGGGACGCTAAAGTGCCAAGGTCGCCCAGATCACACATTGGAAACTGATTGACGGGTCACATTCATTTCGGAAAGAGAAGGCACCCAAGCGTTAATCTCCTAGAGCAATTATGGCATTGAAACCATTTAGTTTTTTAAAGTATTATCATTCTAATTATACTGTGTTTTGCATAATCCATCTTGTTTTTATTTTCTTAATAAGATTTCGTAATTTTTCTTATTACTAGTAGTGCAGCAGATAGCTACTAAAAAGCACAGATATCCCCATCACTTGTAACTTGATATATTGTTGGAGTCTGACTTGCCATCTTGGAAATTTTCGCTCCTACGTTGCAGGTTTTATCTCTTTAATGTATTTATGAAATTCATTTATAATGTTCTTTGTATACTTCAAAGTGACTTTCATCTCAATATTTAGAGTTAGCTTCAATTTCCATAGTCAATTCTTTAATTTTTCCCATGGACAAAGTAAGCAGCATCCATTTCATTCTATTAAATAGATCATTTGGCTTGTTTGTCTCTATATGTGTTAGGATAAATAAAGTTATATGTGGTGCAAAAAAAACCATATCATTTTTTTTGAAAATGTGTTCAGTGTCGAAGATTCTTTGATCTTCTTGTGTGACCTCTGTGTTTGCTAGTTTTTTCTATATATTAACACACACCTAACATGATTGTTTATTTTCACGAGTTTTTTGCTCATTGAAATTAATTTAAACTGTGTGAAAAGAAGGTGTCAAGACAGAGGAAGATGCCCTTTTCCTGAAACTTTTGTCTGTGAGCAGCTTGCAGAGGTTGATCTGCAATTTCTCTCCAGGAAGAGGGCATCTTTGTAACATGCATATCCAACTGAAATATTTGTAAGATGCCTATGACAGTTCAGTATAGTACCAACTAATATATTTGTAACATGTCTATCCAGTTGATTGTTTTTTGGCAATGATAAAAAAAATTGAAGGTTTTCATTTATGCGGATATTCTTGCAGGTGTATTTACAAGTCTGTTGACCATTGAATCTGTTAGGACCGAAATGGCAAGCTAACGAGGATGTCAATCCTACTATGTTTTTATAGATGTGGTACTCATCTTTAAGTTTTTCTTGGGGCGTGTATAGTTCAAATGTGGGACTTAGAGAAAGTTCGTCGTACTGACTTAAAGCAATACAAAACGATAGAAAATATTTTTTTTGTTTTTTGAAATAAAGGTTCTTGGAAAATAGGACCAGGAATCACGCACATTAAACATTCAAATTAAATAAACACAATTTCCTGACATCCAACATAGTTTAAGATAAAGATTTTTGAGCACATAACAATAAAAGAAGATGATCGGCGTGCATAAAGAGAACTAACTTTGCATTCTGAAAACAGGGTTACAAGGCACTAGCGAGATTGTTCCCAAAATAGTTTTCTTTGAAATTTCTCAAAAAATAATAATGTTTGTTACATATTCCTCGAAATTTAAATGTGTTTGTCATATAAACTGGAATTGGGGCTCCCGCGGACTATAAAAATAATAAGTACAAGAAATAGGACTGTAGAAAGAAGAAGTGGGCGACGGTAGACAACAAGACCTGAAAAGAAGAAATTGAAAGTTATCAGTCTTTGGTTAGACATTTCTATTTAAAGAAGTGGAATAACTGGATTGATAAGGAAAGCATGATGTGATCACTATAGACTTACTATGGTGGTATCTCTCTCCCCCCTTTGATATTTACTTGTTGATACCTTTTTATTGTTCTCGTCAATGGTTACTGGAATTGTGCCAACCGTTTGTTGTCCTTCATTGGTGAGCTTGTCGATTGCCCTTTGGAGTCATTTTTCAATGTAGTTTCTCATGGGGGCCACGTTGATCTCATGCCGGATTTTTATGTTGAAAAGTTCTTTTTTTAATTCCCTTAAATCAATAAAAAGATTACGCAGAGCCTCTTCAATTTCTTGATTTTTTACCGAATAGTCCACTACCCAGTTGTCCACATCATCCTCATCATATTCAAGGATGTCATAAAACTTTTCAAAAGACAACCCCTCAAAAATTTCAACTTGTTCATCGAAGGCTTGCTTGGTTAAGAACAAGGAGTTGAGAATTAATTTGGGGTCTTGGACCTCGTTGGTACTTCCGGCTAAGTCTATTTCGGTCAGCTTTTTGAATAATTCTTCTTTCTTTGATACGGCTTATTCACATGATAGGACAATGAGATGTAGGTTCTTAACTTTCTCTTTCTATCATGCATTTAATTTTTTGACCCGGTTTGGGGAGGGGAGATCTTCTTCTCTTCTTCTCATTTCTGTCATGTTGGTGACTTTGATGCCAAAAGGGACAACCACGTCTAGATAGAAACCTTCTTCATTTTTTAAATCCGCTTGCAAATATTCCTGGAGGGCATGTGCCCTCATTCCAAAGGAAGTTATACTTTTTTATGTTTCCCAGGCTTCAGTAATTAACTCCATTTTTTTCTTGATATTCTTCTCCACGTAGCCTCTAAACAATGTGAGTGTTAGAAATAATAGGTGTGCTCGTTTAACCATATACAATATAGCAATATTGTCACCCAACCATAGGTCGAAGCCACCCCCGAGCACCTTAACCTTGACAGAGAATAATTATGGAAGCAAACCCTAGGCCTAATAGCCAATCAATGTAGCATACCTCTCTCCAGAGCTAGCACACAAGGCATAAATTCCAAACCATAACCAATAGAAAGTCCAAGCTTAAACCGAGAATACGGGTTGTAGTAGCTACAGCTACAACTACTCTCCAGACTTGCGCACTTACTCAGTTTCTGCAGTGCACACTCTTACATTTTTGCAGTTGTGAATTGTGTGTATCAAATGAGATATGGCATCCTATATTTATACTGCTCCTGCTTAGTTGTCTGGGCCGACTTCTCGTTCTGGAGGCTAAAAACTCAATATTAAATATTTCTTTTAGTCAACTTTGTCTTCTAGGGTTATATCAATTCTTTTAGGGTTTCTTCTTGCTTCCCGGAATATTCTATTCTTGTCATGGTTAAACGTGGAGGTTAATACCTCCCGCAGCTACCACAATATCAACAATGAGAAGGCTGGAGGATCCTTTTAACTTCGCTGCAGGGGTGGCAGGCACGGTTATTGCTAAATGACTGGCAAGAAATGGGATAGGAATCAAAGCTTCCTCCAATTTCTTGATTCGGTCCTTCTGTTTGAATTTCTTCGCCTCAAGGCCTCCAATGGAATCATCAAGAGAATCTTCGATTGCTCGGTGAATTCGGGATATTTGGGATGGTTGCATGTTCATAAGGTTAATCTCTGAACGAGATTTCTCTTTCTTATTTCTTACATCTCTCTTTTCAATAATTAAATTTTTAGATTCGTTGTCAAAAACAGCGCTCTGGAATACGAAGGATTCATCTTCGTCAAAAATCTCGGTCTCAATTATTTCCATTAGGGGATTATGGTGGATCGCATCCCCGGGCTGATCAACGTTGGGGAATACATTTTCGAAATCGGTCTCAAGTTCCATGTCTTCAAGGGAGAAGACATGTGTATCACATTCAGTTCGGGGCTCTTTCGCTTCTTGCACAACATTTTTTCTCTTCTTCCTCACGGGAAGTTTGTGAGAACTATCAATTTTACCCGAAGGAGGGTTCTTATCTCCTCCCCCGTTTGAAGAATTGTGAGTTGTTTTCTTACTGGGGTGTGTTGTTGGAGCGATGCTCCGGGATGTCGTACTCTTGGGAGTGGCAACTGAGGATTGTACACTCTTCTCACCGAGGCCTTTTCCTTGTTGTTTGTACAATTCATTAGTGCTTTGCAATGTCTCTAGGTCGCCAGCATCAGGAGCAGGAGTGTTCTCGTCATTGTCTATGTCTTCGTTCAGGAGTGTATGGATAATAGAATTGTTGAAGCTAACTATTAGTAAATGTTCTATAAAAATCCCATTAGGGTCGAACCCTTTCAGTCTTTCAGCATATCTTAGGTTCAAGCTATTGAAATGGCCTGTAAATTCGTCAATCTTATTGATGTTCCTAAACACGAAATCCTCAACTTTCCAAGGCAGAGGAATGAACTGCTTTTTTCTCTTCTCATGGAAAAAATGCAACCAATAGTTGTATTGTCTTGTTATTTCTGTAACAAACATTTTGTTTGTAATGTGACATGGAAGGAAAGCAGGATTTTCCTTGGAGCCAAAAATCATTGTTACACTGTAATTCTCCATTTGTTCAAGTGTCCCCTTCCTGTCCAAAAACTTGGTTGCCTGGTCAGACATTCAGGGAGCATCCTTTCCTAACAATAAATTTTTGAAAACTGAGACAAAGTCATTAAAAACCTCATAAAAACAATGGGAGGCTTTGTGCCTCCACAAGGCCTGGTACAAGAAGATTATTGGGTTGAATTCATTATTTACCTTCTTGGACACAGACAGTTTTGGAAATGGACAGCAATGCGTTATCGCGAAAACCAACTAGGATGACATATAAAATTTCTTCTCTTGTTTGAATCGTGACAATTGGGAACATATTTCAATGGAAATCAACTTCCCCCAATAAAAAATGGCATGTTCCTTGACCGTGAAATACAAAATATAAAGAATCATGCGGGAAATGCTTGTTGTGGATTCATGTCCCGTTATCTTCGTAAACAACCAGGCAATTTCCCGGAATGGATTTCTAAACGAACTAACTTGCAACCTTGTGATATCTTCAGGAACTGTCGTCGGGTTTTCCAGGAACTCGGGTAAGAGGTCCAACCCGTTATCATGCTTTTTTGAGAACTCCTTGTAGTCTTCTCCTCTGAAAGTCAATGTTGGCTCCGACAATCTCAACATCTTACAGAAGACCTGAGGTGACAAAGAAAAAGGAGAGTGGTCCCGCAGTGGAATAATTCTTTGGCTTGAAATATATCTCTTGGTGCACCAAGAGACCACCTCCTCACAGTCAAAGACTTCAGGGACACAACCTGCACGAGCAATTCTAGAGGTCCAAATTACTTCATTCTAGGCGGAAGGGGATGAGTAGTAAGAATATTCCATGGACCGCTGGAAGTTTTGGTCCTCACGCCCGAAGATGTTCACTGTATCTCCACATAATTGTTGTCTAGTTGCTGCCATAAGTTGACGAGAACATTTGTTTGCTCCAGACGATGTTTGAAATGAAGACTTGGAAGGGATAATATAACCCTCCGCAAATCTTGGTTTAATGCATATGAACGGGAGATCTCCTCGAGCCTTTCTCTCATTTATGACAATCTCTACGGTTACTGCATGATGAGTTGTTAGCATTAAATCTTACTAAATGCATACTCAGAAAGAAGTGTGAAGGTGGTGGGGACGACGAAGAGCGATTAAGGATTGGAGATTTCGTGAACTGGCCAACCTAACAACCCGCGAAAGACATTCCATGTTGTTTGAAATGAAAACTCAGAAGGGATAATATAACCCTCTGCAAATCTTGGTTTAATGTGTATTAATGGGAGATCTCCTCGGGCCTTTCGCTCATTAATGACAATCTTTACGATTCTTGCATGGTGAGTTGTTAGTATTAAAGCTTACTAATTGCATATTTAGAAAGAAGTGTGAAGGTGGCGAGGATGGGGAAGAGTGATTAAGGAATGGCTAAGTATGGAAAGCAGTCGGTCGGGCTTCAAAATAGGGTCACAAGGGATACATAGGAGAGGTGAAGGCCCGACGGTCAAATTATATGTCTCAGAACTTTTGAGTGCAAAATGTGTAACACGGAAGAGGGCATGATGAGGCAATCCAGCAGTCAATTTGTATATCGCAGAACTCTGGGTGTTGTTTGTAGGTCGCGGAACAATGGAAGCACGATCTTGAGCCCTCCTATCTGGGAACCCGCAATCAAAATGGAATGGGGAAGCGATCGATCAAACTCATTTTCGGTAATATATTGAAATTTGTAATGGATATCTAATTACCTAGCAAGATCTTTTCTGCATGTTTCTGGACAAGTTGTGTAGGGATAATCAGTGTGACTGTCTCCTCGATCCTTTCGCTCATTAACGACAATATTTACGGTTGTTGCATGATGAGTTGTTAGCATTAAAGCTTATTAATTGCATACTTGGGAAGAAGTGCGAAGGTGGCGGGCATGGGGAACAACGATTAAGAATTGGAGATTTTGTGAACCCGCCAACCCAACGATCCGCGAAAGAGATTCCAAGAAATGGCCAAGTATGGAAAGCGGTCGGTCGGGCTTCAAAATAGGGTGACAAGGGATCCTCAGGAGACGCGAGGGCCCAACGGTCAAATTGTATGTCTCAGAACTTTTGAGTGCAAAATGTGTAACACAGAAGAGGGCATGATGGGGGAGTCCGGCGATCAATTTGTAAATCACGGAACTTTGGGTGTTGTTTGTAGGTCATGGAACAATGGAAGTGCAATCTAGAGCCTGCCTGCCCGAGAACCCGCGATAAAAAAAGTGACTAAGTATGGAATGGAGAAGTGGTCGATCGGAGTCGTGGTATAAAAGCATGAGTGGAAATGTGAACCCGTGAGTCCGCCAACTCGCGCACTTAGACATTTTCGAAAAAAAAACGACTAAGTAACCAGAAAGAGAAAGTAGAGGGGAAAAAGAAAGGGGAATTCGGTTAAGTATAGAAGAGGGAAAAGAAGGGGATAAAAGAGAGTGGGAAAATAGAAAAGGGGAGGGCAATTTTCGGAAGCGGGAATTAATCTCAAACAAGCCCCATTGTTGCTAAATCATCATTTTCTAGTCCAATATTTTATCCACATACTTGTTTTGTATTGTGTTTGTATCATTAAAAAGGGTGTGAGCAAATGCAGATATAAATTATAACTTGATTTTTGGCTATAACTATGTATAGTTGATTTACTGGTGTTATTGATGTTTCGCTTTTGTAGATAACAGTGGGTTAGCATAATTTTGCATTCTTACTATGATAAGGCCTTAAAAAATCTAGAATAAGTAACATTTGTTTCCAATTCAATTCTCACAGAAAAAAAATCTCTTGTCAGTTCGATAATAGGGAGGTCGATTTGGTAGATTGGGATATTAATCATTTCAGGCGACTGGGGTGCCTCAGCTAATGCTTTGATGAAGATTTGTTTTTATTGCAACCCGTGAGAGTAATTGTGTTTTTGATACATTGTTTAATGCCTTGAAATATTATTTTAAGTATTAAACTTCTTGCAGCAGATTATTCATTGAATGGTTTGTTGTTTCCCTTTGTTTTTACCTCTGTTATTTCACTTGTCTATCATTACTCTGCTACCAGCCAAGGAGAACCCTCATCCACACCATCTTTCCAATTTGACCATGCTTTTATCTTGGTGAAACAACCCTCTAACTCACCAACAAATTCAAAAGAACGTCCATTCCAAACTTCTAGTGGCCTTGTTATGCCCTTTAGCACTTAGGTGCAGACTTTAGGAGCAACAATAACTATGAATTCAATTAGACAACTCTATAGGCTCTTCAATCAAAGAATAGAGAAAGTGAGTCATAGTTATACTTTTTAGGATGTGTTTGCATAAGAAAAGCATCTAAAAGCTACAAAAAAATCAATGGAGAGTTGCTGAAATAAACTTATTGTATTGTCAACTTGACCGTAAGTATAACAACGACCAACTTGAATTTTAATTGTGTTGTTGATATCATAGCCCCATTTGACTTTAGCTAGCATATATCATTTTCTTTCAAAATATTTGCGAAGAAGAAATTTGGTAATTTTATTAATAAAGTAAAAGTGTTCAAATAGAGGTTGGGGAATGGACAACCAATAGTATGCTTCCTTCTCGAGTGAAGGAATCAAGGAAGCGAGAGGGAAATAAGAGATCATCCGCTCAGTAAGGTTGAGATGAGAATGAAATTTCTTGGGTGAGGCCCCAACTCCAATGTTGTGAATTAGTGTTGCTATGTTCTATCTACATTACGAATGGAATTGAATGTTGGTTTGAAACTGTGTGTGGAATTCATTTATGTTTCCGTAGAAGCCTCATGTGATCGACACAATGCATTGTCACATAATTGTTCCATGCTTAATATTTTATCAAATTACTCGAGTCAATACAATATTTAAGAATTATGAGACTATCAAACCATGCAAACGAGAAGAGGTGAAAAAACCAAAAAAGAAGCCCCAACCAAGATTCCAAGGCAATTTTTTAATAGTAAATCTATAAGAAAAATAGTGGGTAATATATATTTATCCATAGACATTGGATTGAGTTCTTTGCACCGAAGCATTGAACATACTTGTCATAGATACAGGTAGAGGAGTTACAAAAAAAAAAAACATGCATACAATTATGTGTTGTTCATATAGTGCAACAACATGCAGAAGGCATCGACAAGCTCTTGAACATGCATACAAAACTAATTATCATGCTTTTTTAGGAACTCCTTGCAGTCTTCTACTCTGAAGGTCAATGTTGGCTCGGGCAATTTCAACATCTTGCAGAAGACATGAAGTGACAAAGAAATAGGAGACTGGTCCCACAATTGAATAATTCTTTGGCTTGAAATATATCTCTCGGCGCACCAAGAGACCATCTCCTCACAGTCAAAGACTTCAGGGACACATCCTGCATGAGCAATTCCGGACATCCAAATTATTTCCTTTTGGGCGGAAGGGGATGAGTAGTAAGAATATGCCCTGGACCATTGGAAGTTCTGGTCATCATGCCCGAAGGTGTTTACTGTATCTCCACAGAACTGTTGTCGAGTTGCTACCATAAGTTGACGAGAACGTCTATTTGCTCCAGATGTTGTTTGAAATGAACACTCGAAAGGGATAATATAACCCTCTACAAATCTTGGTTTAATGTGTATTAATGGGAGATCTCCTTGAGCCTTTCGCTGATTAATGGCAATCTCTACGGTTCCTGCGTAATGAGTTGTTACCATTAAAGCTTACTAATTGCATACTTAGAAAGAAGTGTGAAGGTGGTAGGGACGACAAAGAGCGATTAAGGATTGGAGATTTTGTGAAGCCGCCAACCTGATAGCGCGCGAAAGAGATTCCATGATGTTTGAAATGAGCACTCGGAAGGGATAATATAAACCTCTGCAAATCTTGGTTTAATGTGTATTAATGAGAGATCTCCTCGAGCCTTTTGCTCATTAATGACAATCTTTATAGTTCTTACATGATGAGTTGTTAGCATTAAAGCTTAATATTTTCATACTTAGATTGAAGTGTGAAGGTGGCGGAGACGACAAAGAGCGATTAAGGATTGGAGATTTTGTGAACCCGCCAACCTGATGACCCACGAAAGAGATTCCAAGAAATGGACAAGTATGGAAAGTGGTCGGTCGGGCTTCAAAATAAGGTCACAAGTTATACTCAGGATACGTGAGGGCCCGATAGTCAAATTGCATGTCTCTGAACTTTTGACTACAAAATGTGTAACACAGAACAGGGCATGATGGCGGAGTTCGGCGATCAATTTGTATATCGCGAAACTCTGGGTGTTGTTTGTAGGTCACAGAACTATGGAAGCGCAATGTTGAGCGCGCCTGCCTGGGAACCGACGATCAAAAAAGTGGCTAAGTATGGAATGGGGAAGGGTCCGACTTGTGATATAAAATCATGAGACATTTTCGGAAAAATGTCTAAGTAACCAGAAAGGGAAAGTAGAGGGGGAAAATAAAGGGGAATTTGGTTGTTAATTTGTATATCGAGGAACTCTAGGTGCTATTTATAGGGTGCGAAACAATGGAAGCACAATCTTGAGCCCGCTTGGCCGGGAACCTGCGATCGAAAAAGTGGTTGAGTATAGAATGGGGAAGCGGTCGGTCGAACTCGTGATATAAAAGCATGAGTGGAAATGTGAACGCGTGAATCCGCCAACCCGCGCACTTAGACATTTTCCGAAAAATGACTAAGTAACCAGAAAGGGAAAGTAGAGGGGAAAAAGAAAGGGGAGGGAACTTTTCGAAAGCGGGAATTGGTCTTAACAAAGCCCCATTGATGGTCTTAATAGTAACTATGAAGTGCATTAGACAATTGTACAGGATCTTCAATCAAGGATTAGAGAAAGTGAGTCATAATTATAATTTCCAGGATGTGTTTGCATAAGAGAAGCATCGAAAAGCTACAGAAAAATCAATTGAGGGTTGTTCAAGTAAAATTATTGTACTGTCAACTTGATCGTAAGTATAACAATGACGAATTTTAATTTTAATTTTGTGTGGTTGATATCATAGTCCCATTCGACTTCAGCTAGCATGTATCCTTTTATTTCAAAATATTTATGAAGAAGAATTTTGGTAATTTCATCAATCAAGTAAAAGTGCTAAAATGAACTACATATTACATTTGTTTCAGAGAGCTTACATTAAAAGGCAAGGCAAGTCTTGTATATTCTTTAAGATCATAGAAAAAACGCTAAGATCCCGAATCTATCATCCAACCATAATTCAAAAACCGGGCCCATGAGAACCTTGAACTACAATACGAAAGCACACGAACAAAAGTCTGCCAAACACAAGACAGGAAAAAATCAGCGGAGATTGGGCATTGTATCCCATCTATAACCAAATCCCCAAATGGGCACCAAGAAATTTCTCGATTTCTATATTACTATGAACCAATATCACTATGAACATTTGCTTCTGATAGTACTATGAACTAAGATCACGTTGACCTAACAATGTTCTAACATTACTAGTTCTGGAAAAGAGTGTCATCATTTAACTTAATGGAGTTTGAACAATGCCAAATTTGCAATATTATTGAAAATGCCTGATGGTTCTGTTCAGAGTAGCAGGACATTTTGATGGTTGAAAGGATGGACATGATTTATTCACAGTTGGGTACTTTGTATGAGGTCTTTCCTCATGCTTCTCATTCTTGGACTCAATGATCTTATGTGCTTCCAGTTCACTTTGTCATGGCACTAAAAAACTCTATTCATATCTTGATTGGGTAGCATGGACAAATACAGATCATATTGTTTCGTTTCTTGTCAACGCATGACATGGATTTTTTTTATTTTTTTTCAACTGATATGCAATATGACATTGTCCTCATTTAATGTAAATTTTCTATGGATGCGAAAGTCGCGTAACATGTAGACAATGTTTGCCTTTTTTTGTAGGTATACTTCATATGGCAATTTTGCCAACCCAGGAAGCACATCTTGTAATACAGGTTGTCTAATTGTACAATGTACAACTGTGTTGATGAGGGTTCGGATGACAACGTTGAGACAATGTTTATATATGTAAGGGAATTTTTTACTGCATCGTAGACAATCAATTGTGCCATAATTTATGAAAGCAGAGGCAGAAGCAGGAGAGCTGCATTTGGCACTTACAGGCTCAAGGGGGGTCAAGTATGCATTTGTTGCAACCAAAACACCCTCAACCTGCGCACATGAGCATAGTAGTTAATATATTGAACAATATAATATATATGTGTACAACAAAAAAGCTGCACAAAATTGTTTAAGGCAATTTTTATGTGCAAAGTGTGGATGGAATTGTATATGTATACGTACAACAGTTGTCGAGCTAGTTAGTTTCTTGAGATCCTGTACTATGTATGTTCGCAATTCTGTTACAAATG
The DNA here is from genome assembly GCA_010110895.2 of Picea sitchensis. Lineage (NCBI taxonomy): Eukaryota > Viridiplantae > Streptophyta > Pinopsida > Pinales > Pinaceae > Picea > Picea sitchensis. The sequence goes on from SNQJ01S0108228.1 coordinate 43,866, forward strand.
TTGTTTAGGTTGTGCGAAAGATCATTTCTTTAACATCTCTTTTCTTTGTTATATTTTTGAAGAGCATAATTGGAAATTTCCCTTTATGCAATTGTTGTTCCATTGAGGAAAATAAATTTGAATAGGCGTCGAACAATTGTAGCTGCAACATGGAACAGTGTAATAGTTGTGTAAGATAACTGAGATATATGAGCATGTGAAAGTAAAGGACAAAACTGGGTATGGAGAACGGTACCATTTCCTTGTTGTTGTCCGAGTCTCCATCTTTTATATGGAGAATGTGTTGCGAGCCAACTTTTCTCACGAGTGTGACAGCTGCACCAATGGTTCTGATTGGGTAAATGTCGTTGCTCTCTGCAAGTTGGTTGATTGTTGTGTCCGGTACAAAACGATATTTTGAAGAAACCATGGGAACTTTTTCCACAATACTTGTTTCATTGAGTGATATAATCCGATCACAATCACCACGGTCATATATTGTTTTCGGTAATATATTGAAATTTGTAATGGATATCCCATTACCCAGCAAGATCTTTTTTGCATGTTTCTGGACAAGTTGTGTAGGGATAGGCAGTGTGACTGTCATCATGGCTTCGTTGTCTATCCTGTCAACACGCATAATGCATCTAGTTTTGTTTGCCTTGTCTAAGTAGGTGTTATACACGACCATTATGTCCTGACGAACACTTGTCCAGTTCAACGGTTGTTCAAGCCTTCTATTGATAGTATATTGGGTGTTATAAATTTAGACCTGGTGACATTTTTTGAATAGAAAAAGCAATGTGAATGGCAATTTGTATCTTTTTTTTTGCATAAATGTACAAGTAGATGCACAATTCGGATGAAGTATGCAGGTCAAAGTTTTGTAACCATACCTCTTAGTCTGCAGAGCTTGCACTATGTCGGGCGTTTCACTTGTGCTCGTCGATACTTCTTGTGAACTGAAAAGCATGTGTTGTAGATGACATCAACATATTTATCATGGCATAGATGAACAAATAACTCAGGATATTTGTTTGCTAAACATAGCAAGAGCATAATGTATGAATCTTTACCTTTGGCCTTGTCGTTATGTTGTTGTTTGCGATGATTGATTACTCATGCCCGTGTCAGTCGTCCAACTTTTTCTGATGCAAACATGTGTACATTGAACATGACAACGACTAAATAAGCATATGCATTGTATATTGTTCATAATTGTTATGGATGTCACATACAGGCTCGAAGGGGATCGAGTATGAAATAGGGTGTCAAGGGATACTCAGGAGACGTGAGGGCCCGACGGTCAAATTGTATGTCTCAAAAAAATTTAGTGCAAAATGTGTAACACGAAACATGGCATGATGGGGGAGTCTGGTGGTCAATCTGTATATCACGGAAATCCGAGTGTTGTTTGTAGGTCATGAAACAATAGAAGCACAATCTTGAGCCCGGGAGTTCGAGAGTCCGACTGTCAATTTGTATATCGCAGAACTTCGAGTGTTGTTTGCAGGACATGGAACAATAGATGCACAATTTTCAGCCCGCCAACCCAGGAACTCGCGATCGAAAACGTGGCCAAGTATGGAATGGGGAAGCGGTCGGTCGGACTCGTGATATAGAAGCATGAGTGGAAATGTGAACCTGTGAGTCCACCAACCCGCACACCTACACATTTTCGGAAAAAAAAAATGACCAAGTAAAGTAACCAGAAAGGGAAAGTAGAGGGGAAAAAGAAAGGGGAATTCAGTTAAGTATAGAAGAGGGAAAAAAAAGGGACAAAAGAGAGTGGGAAAATAGAAAAGGGGAGGGCAATTTTCGGAAGTGGGAATTCTCAACAAAGCCCCATTGTTGCCAAATCATCATTTTCTAGTCCAATATTTTATCCACATACTCGTTTTGTGTGTTTGATTTACTATCACTATCGGTACACCTTTTCGAAGATTGTACTTAAGCTTCCTCTGATGTGGCATATAAGACTTCATCCTCTTGTCCAATTAGCCCGTTTCTTTCAATGTAGCAATGCATAAAATACAATGGACATGAAGGTAAGTTGGTATGTAGAAAGACATGTAAAAAAATAAATACAGTTTTATTTATTTCAATGTAGCAGTACAAAAAATATAGTTGACATGAAGATAAGTTATTATGTAGGAAGATATGTAGTATCTACATATAATAAATTAGGTGCAAAGCAGTAGAATAAATATACAAACAATAAATGAAATACAAAACAATGGAATATGAAACAAGGGTTGCATGGCAACGCAGTCCCTGTCGAGTTAGATAAATTTAACTGCAGATGTAATAAGGATGGCGAGGTAATTGGGAAACACATGTTAAACAACATCAATACAATTAAATGTAGATTTAATAAGGATGGAGAAAA
>SNQJ01S0108229.1:9443-28648 GCA_010110895.2 Picea sitchensis
AATGCTCAGATGATTACAGTCTGGGACATAGTGGGGATATGGGATTGTAATTGATCTTTCTTAGGCCTTAAACTGATTACTCAATCTATTATTCTTAAGATCCATCCACTTGTTAAACCCTTGCATGCAATCTAATAGATCTTGCAAACCACATATGTAACTCAATCATTAACAAGAATTAAACATGATCAACCATTAACAAAAAGTAATCAAACATTCAATCATCACACAATACATAGGTTTTATCGTGGTTCACCCCCTCCCGGGCTACACCCACAAAGATATGGCTTCTTAGGATCTTTTAGTTATATTTCTGCAATATATGGCATTGGGCACACTACAATTCTAATCATACAATCATGAAATAGGTTCCACAATCTTTGTGATGTGGACTAGATCGCACAAGGCTCCTCAAGCTATGATCTAACCCTCAAGATCTAGCTACTTGAATCTCCTACAAATCAACAATTTACAAAGTTATATCAGATCTTATAGTAGTTCTCATGACCAAACATAGCACTATTTTGGAACCTTGACCTAGACCTCCTAGGTAATTATTTATACTAATTTACAGCTTATCAACCGTTACAATATCTTACAAAAACACTAACCCTAACGTGATTAGTTTTTCCTATATGCATGCCTTGAATGCTTTCCTCCTTTTCATGCGGCTTCTCTTCGCACGTGATTCTTTTCCTTCCATCTGTTCTTCTCCAAAATTGGGTTTTACCTTCCAAAAATAGGTATTTCCTCAAAATAGTCTTGCACCCAACATGCCTCCAACACTGACATGTGGCTCGTCTTGATCCACCTAGGTAATGCGCGCTCCCTCGACAGCCTCTGCTAGGCTATAGAACTTGTCTGCAAGTTCCCTTCCTCTTTCCTAGACCTGTGCGGCGTTTTCTGTGAGCAGTTCTAATGCTTGCACTATGATCTCCTCCTGGATCATTGCTACACACTTTATCTATGCTTGCGCCATGTTCCTTTTTTCCTCCTCTAGTTGAGTGATCATATACACTGCTTGATCTTGAAGGGGTTCCATCTATGTTTGTATTTCTTGCTTCTGTGTCTATGCTTCTTTTAACTCTGCCTACAACGTCTTCATATCTTTTGTTCCTTTCAGATGCTCTGCGATACTCATTTTTTTCTACCTCTTCTTAAGGTCATGGATAGCTACACTTACTCTTTCTTATTCTTGGTCCCACTACTAGAACTATTCATCTTCCTCTAGCATTGTACAAAGCTACGATGCTCTAGTAAACAATCCTGTTGCTGCGCTGACTTGATATTCCATCTCATCCATTTGACATGCAACTTCATGTTTCTTCTTCTCCTTCACCTCTGGGGGAGACGTGGGTTTGAGATTCTCTTTTAAGTCTTTGATCTCCTGTTGGTACTAATCATATGTCTATGTAATGAGGTCGATATTTTCCTTTTCACTTCGCTCTGTTGCTTGTGTGCTATTTTGGATTTGGTTGTTTGTCGTTGTCAATCCCTTCTCTAGCCTATTTGCGCATTCTTTCTCCTGTTCCTTTTCCACATTCAAATGGTCGCATGTGATCTGGAGCATCTCTACGACCCCTCTACAAACCTCTATATTTTTGGCATCTGTGCGGGCCCTAGAATGTACTTCCTGCATGACACTAAGCCTGTATAAATCCTTCATTGGAATGTGCACCATCACCATCTCAGGTTGTTCTACTTCCTCCAGGGGTTTCTTCACTGTATCTTGATCAAGCTTGATCATTTTGTGCGTTATTGTGAATGTTTCCCTACCCTGGACAACGAGTTGTACAATCTCTTCACCCTCTTTCTGCACAGGTGGTCTATGTGCCTTCTCTTGTTTCTTCACAATGGCCTGTGATTATGCCCGGCTCCGTAGTTGATGAATGTTTTCATGTACCTCTAGGAGATTAGCCATAATCTCATCCCTTTATGCCACTGCAGTCCTGACCACTTCCTCACTCATGTCTTGGACCTTTTCTACAACGAACTCTACATCATCTCATGTCAGGGTGATGTCTGGGTGTTCTGTTTCATACTTCCTCTTCTTGCTTTCTTATTTTCCTACGTGGGCTTCCTTTTTATTTGTGAGGATTGTGCCCCACTTGTTGCACCTTGGCCTATTTCCTATGGGACCTGTGTTGTCTCCTTTTCCCAAGTTTGTGGTTGGCCTCCTATTCTTGCTAATGTGGAAATTCTCCTCGGCCTTTTCAGTAATGTGTTACTCCCACTTGGTTGGGTTTGTGATGTGATTGTCCTGGTGTTGTCAACCAAACTACCTGTTTAGGATGGCGATCTTACCTCGGGCGTATCTTTGGGATTGGAGGACTACGTCGTGCCTATCCTCTTGGGTTTTTTTGTTATTGGTGACTGCTAGTGTGCTCGAAAATATTTGATAATCCAGTCTTCTTGCTCCCTTGTGACACAATATTTCATCTTTAAGCATGCCTTTTTGGGATCCCCTATGGATTGGATCCATATGTGATGGCAGGATGCCTTGAATTTGGTTATCTCCTCTGTCTCCTACATGACCTCCACAAATATGCACCATACATTGTTTTTGTTCTACTGGACTTATTCTAGCAGCATGGAAAACACAATGTTGTTTTCCTACTGCATCATGTTATGCTTTTCTTTCCAAAGAGACTCGTACCTGACCGCATAGCATTTTCCCACTCTGTCCAAGAATGTTGAAAGCTTGGGTTCCTACCACCCTGTCAGAGATATCAATATTACCAACCAGAAGTAATGGAAATCGGTTCCATTGTCCTGTGCATCGCGACATTCAAGTAGGAATTGGTTCAACAGGTATGATGCCCAACTGAACATCATCCCCTTTGCACACTGTTTTGCCACTGCGATCACTCCTGTTGGCGCTTACTCTTTACAAAAATTTTGTAGCATCTTGCACGCCATTAGTTTACTTGTGAATATTATCGTGTTTTCATTGATATCTTTGATGATGATTCCTCTGTTTCCCCCAGTTGTGCCAAAATCACCTTCACTTGTTCTTCCAGTTCTTTCTAGTGCACTTTTGTTTCTAAGAAGTCGTTAGGCGGCACACTGAATGTGCGAAATCTTGTTATCTTGGAAATTAATGTAACGTCGATCTTCACTAGTCTAGCCATGTAAAGGATGGCTCCATGGACCTGTGAGACCAACTATTTGATGCACGAACTAACATTCTTACCATTTCTAAAATGTGATATGTCCAAGAGATTCATAATCCCTGAGTTATAAAGCCCTGTAATCCACTACGTGGGCTATAACACCGGTTTTCCTAGGGGTCCAATATCCCTTATTTTGGTCAAATAGTTTTCCTCGGCCAATTCTAAAAATTTAATCATGCCGCGCATGTCATGATCTGCATATCTCAACTTTGGTACCTTCCCCAACATTTCATTGATAGTGGGGACTGTGTCTATAAGAAATGGGATGGTAATTTCCATACTTTTCAAGGTATTTCTTTTCGACCCTACAATAGATGTGCATGTCTATGCTGCTTATGTGCTCTCTTCTTCCCGTGCTGACTCTAGCTGGTCAGTTATGTCTTCGACCAATACTTCGTCTTTGTCTGGGACTGTCATGGTCCCACTATATCATCCTTTCTTTCAGGCTCCTCGAGGTTTGGGTTCGAAGTACTGTTCCTGGCCCCGAAGCTTTTCCCTATCTCTCCTTGTGGCACTGTAGTGAGCTCTTCGTCGACCTACGTCAGGCTAATCATTTATGGGTCTGAAGTGGTCACATCCTTGAGCTTGACTATATTATTCGGTTGTTGCATCCTCTCTTTACGCCTTTGGCCTTGTCGAGTGCTCCAGAAAAACTATCCTGGCGACCCCAACTTCAGTGGAGCCATCCTTTGCAACTATCATGACATGAATTGCTACTTCATCAATTGGTAACTAGGGCACGGATTATTTTTCTCGTTCTGAGCTTAAAATTTGCTAAGTATTGAATAACTATACACTTTCCGCCTTTTATAGACCGGTTCAGGCTTATGTTTTACTTTTTGTGTGCATTTGCAATGAGTCCACTTTTTACTGCACGCGGTCCTCCGATGTCTGTCGCGGTAATTACTATGTGTAAATATTTCCCAGTGTTTTTTTAATTTATTTATGTTCTATTTTTGTATTTACTTTTCCCTCTTTTTATCCTTTTGATGTGTTTTTGTCATTTTTCTTTCCTATCTTCTACTATAATACACTATGTACATGTTCTTCTTACTATGTTGTAACTTTTAAGTGCTAGGAGGTCAACTGTCCCTCTACAATTTCAGTCGACTCCCATTGATCATTCCTTTTAGTTCTTCTCACGCCAAATACTTTAACTGTATAGATCCTCCATCTGTGACATTCTTGTCTTCATAGGGCCCTAAACAATGCATTTGAATTTACTAGGGTGTTGAAAAGCTTTGTTTTCATAGAGAAAGACTAGATCTCTTTCCTTGAAACTCTTCCTCTTGAGATGTCTTTCATGCCAAGATTTGTCTCTTGATTTCTGTACTTCTTGGTCAAATCCTATCAGGATCTTATCCTCTTCCATATCCATTAGCCGATTTAATCTTTCCTTTACTATGCATCTTTTTTTCATGTTAGTGACTTTGCTACGTCCAGACTGGGTACCAGGAATTCTAGTGGAACCACTACTTCTTTCCCATACACCAACCTGAATGGTGTGTTTCCTATCAACTTCTTACATTTAGTCCTGTATGCCCATAGAACTGTTGGTATTTTCAAGTCCCAGTCACCCCTATTGACATTGCAGATATTTGTCAGAGCAATCTTCAAGATCTTATTGAAGGCTTCTACTATTCCATTTTCTTCTAGATGGTATGGTGTACTCTTCTAATGATATACTTCAAACTCCTCATTCATCTCTTTTATAGTACTGTTGATAAAGTGAGTACCTTCGTCACTCATCAAAATCCTTGGACAACGAAATATGGTGATCACTTGCTCAAACAAGAAATGTCTTGTTGTCTCTGAACTGCAATCTTTCACTGGGGTTTCTTCTTCCCATCTTTTTAATTACTCTATCACATTAATGATATATCTTTCTCTTCAATTTTTTGTTGGTGGATGAATTGGTCCCACAAAATCTATTTCCCATTTGTCAAATACCTCCAAAGTTACCTGTGGTCTTAGGGGAATCTCATCCCTTTTGTTAGGTTTACCAATCCTCTAACAGACATCACATTTCTGGAAATATTATTTGGCATACTTTTGAATTGTTGGCCACCATAATCCTGTGCGCAATACCTTATGTGCGGTATATTTTCCTACATAGTTTCCTCCAACTATTCCCTCATGATATTCTGCCAAAATTCTAGGTCTTTCATGCTCTAATACACACCTTCTCAGAATGATTTATGTACCCATTTTATATAAGTTTCCTGCAATCAATTGATAATTTTTAGCTCTGACTACCATATTTTTCTTTTGTACAGTGCTAAACTCTTGTGGCGCAATCCCTCTACTCAAGTATTCAATAATGTCAAAAAATTATTCGCCAACTACTTGTACTGAAAACAACTTCACATCAGGGAAGTTGTCTTCCAAATTGGTAGGTTCTTCTCCATTAGTTACTCTTGATAGGTGATCAGGTCCTGCATTCAACTTCCTTGGTTTGACTATCACTTCAAAATAAAATTCCTGAAATAACAGTATCCATCTACAAATCCTCCCCCCCCAACACTGGCTTGTTGACTAGGTATTTAATAGTTGAATGATCTGTGAAAATATTAAAGTGTTCTAGTAAGTAATGTTTGAACTTCTGAAGTGCATAGACCATGGCTAATCCTTCTCTCTCTGTGGTGTTCTAGTTCTGTTATGATTCTAACAATTTTCTGCTTGCAAATTCTATAGGATGGTCCAAATACCCTGCTCTTGGTTGCACCAGAATTGCCCCAAGTGATATAGTTTATGCATATACATGCACATGAAAAGTATTTTCCCAATTTGGGAATACTAGAATAAGTTTTGTGGCCATATTTTCTTTTAGGGTTTCCAAACCTTGTTGACATTCCTCATTCCACTGAAATTTGATATACTTTTTTAGCAGTTTTTCCATTGGCCCAATGATCTGTGCATACCCTTTTATGAATTTTTTTTAATAGCATGTATGTCCCAGTGTTTCTCTTAATTGTCACACTGATTTTGGTGGTGGTAAATTGACAATAACTACAATCTTGGCAGGATATACTAGAAAGACTTGTTTACATACTATATGGCCCAATAATATTCCAAAAGGTGACTCAAAGATGCACTTCTTAATATTCAATGATATCTGACACTACTTGCATCTTTCCAACATCAGCATTAACACTTCCACATGGTCTTTTAACAGACTATAAATAGTCCAATCATCCAAATACACTTCTAAAAATTGATGTATGAACTCCTTAAAAGCAGCTATGACTACCCTTGAAAATATGGTTGGTTCATTCTTCAACCCATAAGGCATGATTGTGTACTAGTAGGATCCCCATTGTGTGGAAAAAGTAGTATTATACCTATATTTTCAGGCTATCTTGATTTGATGGTAGCCTTAGAATCCATCTATAAAGGAATATGCTTCCTGGCCTCCCACATTCTCTAGGGATTCATCTGTAAAAGGTGTAGGGAAGGGGTCACATAGGCATGCATCATTCAATTTCCTTAGGTCTACACAAATCCTTATCCCCCTTGTTTCTTTTCTTGCACTACCATGGGGCTTATATGCCTATAAGGTCTTTGTTTGACAGGTTTGGACCTAGGTTTGAGAGGTATCTTCATCTCTCCTATATCTCCTTCTATGCCTTTCATTTCTATAAAGGTCATTGGGAACAGGTCGTTGTATTCACACAGTAAATCTATTATTCTTTCTACTTTTTGTTCATCCCAATAGCCTCCAGTCCTGGCCATTTTGGGATTGTTAGTTGTCCCAATGTTGACTTTCTTTACCTTAATTGGTGCAACAAATAATTTTGATTGCAGAGATGGACCTCCCACCTCTCTTTCACTTTCAACTTATGTAATATGAATGTTGTGTGGGTCATCTTCATCTGGTGCTTCTTCCTGCACATGATAGCATGACAATATATCTTTCATTGTTTGTTTATTCTGTTGTTGGTATTTTGTCATGGATTCAACCTCTGGTTCAACAATAAATATCACCTCTTATCTACTCTAGTGTTGAATCCAATTTGGGGTTCTCATTTTAAAATAAGAAAGTGACTATAAAATTATGTTGTAATGTTGTCCATTCTGTAGTGCCTCTGCGCATCTCTTGGTCTGCATACCAATTCTCTGGAATTCCTTCCATTGTTTGGATGAAGTGATGAGGCCATTCTTCTGGTCGTGTCATTCTCCATAGTGTTTAGCACTTCTCTATATGTTCTACTGGTGTCCCATGTCCATCATATCTCTGCATCTTATTTCTCCCCTGCCCTGCGCCGAATCTAATGTTCAATAGTCACTTACATTGATACCAGTCTTGAATTGATACCAACTTGAATTTTTCCTTTGTGCTATGTCCAGGGCTAAGAGCCTCTAATTTTCCAGTGCTTCCTCTTCATATTTTTTTAGGAATTCCTATAAATCATTTATTCCATGAAAACTGGGGGGTTCACTGATCTATGTACCCACCCATCTTACTGCACAGTCTATTCTTGCACACCTTCTTGTAGATACTTCATGTAATATTTTATGCCAATTATCCAACGCATGTTTGATTCAGAAGCACATGATGTGATGCATCTCCAGCTGAGTACCCCATCTAAAGTAGGGTTAACATAATATTCTTCACAAGCCCATTGGTTGCAATGCAATTGGTTGATTTCATCCAGTTCTAAATAAGTGGGTTCTACAAGCCTTTCTCATTTTAATGGATCTAATGGTAATGACTCTATATTGTCCCGATTCAAATGTCATCTTCCTTGTCTTACCGAGTTTAATTATGGCATGGTTATCAAATGCCAAATCAGGTCCAAGCAAGGTTGGATAAGGTGTTGTATCATATACTATCTCTATCACTTCAAAGTCTTCCCTTAGTGTGCACTCCATCCAAATCCAATGTCACACCTTTAAGCCTTCCAAATTGAGAAGATTTGGGAATCTGTGTTGGTTTGATAATTTTAGGATGGACATGTGGATAGCCCTAATGTGGGATCTCCCAATACATTTCCATGTCTTCTTGGGTAGAACATTAACTTCAAAACCTAAATCTAGTATAATATCCACCATATTAAAATCCCCGATGTTAGAATTCATTATGAATTTGTTTCTTGTCCTCTTCCTTTTATTGAGGTGATTGATTCTTTTTTGCTATAGTTTCCCCTCTACCTTTGTGTTACACATTTCTAGCGGGTTTTTCTAAAATTTTGGCCGGATGATGGATCCTTTAACAATTTAACGCGAGTTAGAGGAAAAGTATTTATGGTGCCACTTGTCCTTATGGTTTGTGCTTCATTGGTGTGGTCCATTGATGGAGGAATATCATACATTGAACATTAGAGCATATTGTGTAGATAATATGAATTACAACATCATGCTTGAATAACTCATGCCTTTTATCCTTGAATGTTTATTTTTATTTCCCTCCATCGAACTGCTTCAGTGGTTTACTATTCTTCTTCACCCATTGGAGTTGTGTTGGATCTTGTCTTACTGTGTCAACTCCTGTCTTATCTTCTCTACATGTGACTATGTTGATGTTCCTCCCATCATCTATGCCTTATGTAGAAATATATTGTACATTATGATTCTTCTAGTTTCTCTTTTCTTGAATCTTCCCAGTAATGTTGGACAATCCTCTATATCATGGTCTATTGCACAAAAATACATACATGTCACAGTGGAAGTGGGCATTCCCTTGTATAATGTCATAGATGTTGGTAGTTATGACATACCACTGGTCCTATACCCTTCCTCCTCCTCACCACCTCATCCTCCCCTCTGTATCCCACCTCAATATGCTCATGGTGTGTTGTTGGGAATTTTGAGATATACTATGTTGGGTTATAGTAATGGCGTGTTGTTATATTTTGGTTGTTGTACATTATTGTATTGTGGATGCACAATGTTATATTGTTTTTGCACATTATTATATGGAGGTGGGACCTGGACGTCAATAGTGCATCTTGCGCTTTCATCATTTATACCTATACCCTATACGTATCTGCAGTTATTTCCCTCTCAATAGCTCCATGGTTCTACAATCTTTTGTCATCATGGCCAGTTTGAAAAATGCGGTGTAGATTCTTGGGTGGTATGCGGTGCCATCATTGGAAAATTATATGGATAGTGCCCATGTGTTTTATATATTTCCCACCATGATCCTCCTATTAGTAATAGGTTTGGTAGCCTTGCTACCGTAATGCGGAAGTTGGGCACTCATTCTTGTGGTACATTGCATGTGGGTACCAAACAACTTCTATTTTATATTTTCCCTTATATGGATTTACGGTTCAAATGTGAGGCTCTTCATATCATCCTTCATATCCTTTATTGTTGGATCTTTCTTTTGGTATTGTTTCTGTTCCAGCTGTAAGGATCCCTGCAAAGCCTATGCCCGAGTTTGAAACTCATGTTGTCTCAAAGAATATTTCAAGTGTGGTATCTGGGTTCACCGAGAGATGTCGATCTTCATTTAGGTCATGACAATACTTCAACTTACCTTTAGCGTGCTTAAGATTGATCTCCCAAAGCGGACTCACGATTTTCCGATTTCAATCATTTTGTTCATTTAGTGATTTTCTGAGCTAGGATTCTGAAAAATTATTTATCAACAACTTCTTCACATGTATTAATTATCCTTGTTGATCCCGGTGGAGTGTTTATATCTAAGCTCATGTACCAATCCGATTAGGCAGACCTCTTAGTGTGATGAATGGCTTCCACACAATTTTTTTGTCTGCATCTATGATCTATTTTTCTTCCCTTATTTTTTGCGGATGAACAAATTCTTTTTCGGGGTCCTTAAGATGCCTCTCCTTAAATTGGTAACGATTGTGGGATCATGTCTTTCTCCATATTGAACTATGATGAATTACTACCTTTGCACACGATTAGATATTTGACTACTACTTCCTGAACTGGCTCCTCTATTTGTTGCTCCTTGTGTAGATTTGCTTCTTGCTATCGGACTTCCTTTGAGTTTTGGTTGTCTAAATGGTGGTGTTCATATTGGTGTATTATTCGCACATGAGTTTATGGGTTAGAACTGGCATTGACATGGATGGGAGTTTTTCCTTATTTTCCTACCCTTGGACTACCTGTACTCCTTCCATATGTTTCATGTGGTATTTCCACAATTTTCTCTACAACACAAATATCCTCTACCTATTCTTCATCACTAGCCAATCCCTCTCTCAATTATGGCTCTCTTCTTGTTATACATCTTATATTGGTGGGGTGCTCCAACTGCGTGTCTTTCTAGTTGTTTTCATTATCTGATCAGTTCTCACATCCATGATGATTGGGTCCATGGCTTCCTTCTTATTTCCCTTATCTAACTCTCCCTCAATTCCTCCAGCTCTTGTTAGTGCTTACCCCCCCTTGATGCACCTGTAGGGAATTTTAGTTGTCTAATGCCATGGTAATTATGTAATATCCCTAGAGAGACAATTGTAAATGTAATAATGTAATTAAGTTGGTGAGTTGATTTGATATAATTTTTTATGCACCTTTCATGGCATGGTATGCACATATACTGCGCAGTAAAATGATAAATGTGCACATTTCTTGCCCTGGATACTAAGCGTTTGGGAACTAAGAGAGCCTTTGTGTATATGTTGTGTTTTATAGGTTGAGGTGAAGGCAGTTTGTGATGAATAGGTTGGAGAGATTAGATGTTAAAGGCCGATTGGAGCCTATGTTTGTATATGTCTCATCATTAATATAAAAATACATCGATGCAGTACAAACCAGACATGTAAAAGAGTATGGGGGATAAACTCCACTACTTAGGATAATGGGGGATAAAGAAGTTAAGGGGAAAAGGACTTAGCTAGAGACTTAAGTGAAGAAGAGATATTATATTAATATTTGTTTTAAGTATAAAGTATGGATAATTATTTTATCCCTAAGTTCCAAAGTTGGGGACAAGTGGGCCAAAGTAGCTCCCAACAACCAAGTGTCAAGTTGGGGACAGCTGCTCCCATATCCAACATGACAAGTGTCAAGTTGGGGACAATACATGTGTTTGGACTTAGTTCAAACAGGAGGATTATTTCTATCATTTTCCTTCCATCATTCAGTCATACATTGAGCCATACTAGGAGCATTCACTCACGTAGTTAGATATCATACACCTTCATGTCATTGTGTCTGAACCTATATCTATAATATACTGGATGGTGTAGTTGGTTAGTTGGGAGATGGATTGAGGAAGCGGGTTGTAGGAGGCCATGTGGGATATTGAAGAACTGCGTTGTCAGGCACGTGAGATATTGAAGAGGAGGTTTGTCAGACCCGTGAGCAATCTCTCTTGGTGAGAGAATTGTTGGGAGTGGTACAGAAGGTCTTAAAATCGCAGAGGCTACAAGGATCCTAAGACTTCTACATCCAACTTGTTATTTGAAGCGAGGAAAGAGGTAGGGTAGTCAAAGAATTTGTTGGTAGAGAGGGCACACTTCACAGGGGTGGGATAAGCATGTGAAGGGCTAGGGGACTATAAATTTGTGGATTTGAAGGTAGGCACCTATGGTAGGCAAAACTACATTGTCCATGATCCATTAGCCTAGTTAGGAACCCTTACTAAGGGGTGGAGTTTGAATTCTGACTGGGGGTGACCCCTCACCGGGAGAGTGATGACAATGTGGTCTAAGGATGGGAGGTTCATGGAAGGTCTACAAGTAGTTGGTGATATTCTTGCCAGAGATAAATTATCATTGTGTGTGAAATATAAATTTATCTTGCATTATTATTCTGATGTTTATTTTTATGGGTTTATCCTATGTGTGGTTATAAGCGTGATCACGTATATTTATATGGGTATTTCTGTATATATATTTATATACGTTTATTGTTATTTTTAGTGTGAATCCATTACATTTTGAGATGTATATATACAGTTTACATTATATATATATATTTCCATAAAGAGTTACGTATGTATATATTTTAATTGCATGCAATTCAAAAATTTATGTGTATTTCGGTTAGATGTTAGGTATATTCTGATTATGTTTTGCAGAGAGAATGAAAGTGTTCTCTCATGTAGCATGCCTCCGCATGGATGGCCAAGGATGTTACAAATGGGCATGGAAGATTGTAGTTTTTAACCGATCCTGGATGGAGCCGAACAAGTGAGTTGAAACAAAAATTTCCACGGAAGGAGTTATTGGTATTAAATTTCAGTTTGTAGGGCGTCCATGGTAAAAGTAACAACAATTGTGCGAATTGCGAAAAAGCTAATTTTTGTTGTTAATTCATGGGAAAATTGGAAGACCAATACATGTGTTGAGATATTCTTGATTTAATATCTATTTTAGCAAATTTGGACCTAGAATTGGATTTGAATTTGAAGGATTCACGGTCAAACCATGGCAGTTGGAGTGAGATTAGTAAGTAAAATTCTCAATTAAGTGACGAGTTGGGAAACATTAAGCTCTAGAAATGTCAAAACCCAGTGATTTTTGTTGGAAGGTTGGTGAATTGTTGTCGAGGTGAGAGTGGGCAAATTTCCCTTGGATTGCAAAATGTCTATGGTAAATGGGGAAAACTTAGAAAAACAAATCCCGATTTACTTGTTGAATTCACGAGAATTGATCATATAAAAATGTATGTGCAATTGGGTGCACTAAAATTGCATGATGCACAGTAAAAAACATGTGATATGTAAAAATTGGGCCTTGCCGTAGCGGAAAAATGTTGAATTGTGCTAGATGCAGCACATTAAGTTTTAACTGCCGTAGCGAGGAAAATGTTGGTGTCTTGAGATTAGCACCTCAATTTTGCACCACACAAAAAATGTTCATGTCTTGAGTTACGCACTAAATTTTGGCACCACCTTGAGAAAAATGTTTGGTAATGCGGGTGCATAAATTTGGCATCCACTTGAGAAAAATGTTGGTGTTTGGGTGCACACACTAAATTTTAGTATGTGAGAGAAAAACATTGGCGTGTTGGTGCACACGCTAAATTTTCAGCACCATGCATAAAAATGTTGGTGTGCTGATTACGTACACTAAATTTAGCATTACCAGTGTGCATACTCATAATAAAGTGTGCGCGGTGTGAACACGCATAATAATGGCATTCTTGGTGTGTGCAGTATTGACAGAACGTAGAGGAATTTTGTTTGTGCACACGCAATGTGGGTATATATTGTCACACGACAATTTAGTTAATAGTGCGTGCAGAGTATTGGTATGCGGTGGGGGCATACTAAAATTTACGCATGGTACAACATTAAGAATTGAAATATTACATGGAATATCAGTAGCGTGGTACAAAGAGTACACACAACAAGTAATAGATTGCAAAACAAAAAAAAATGTCGAGTGGATATTAGCACGCGACCCAAAAGTAGTGTGCGTCAGTTACTGGCACGAGGAGGCGTGTCTACGGTGGCTATAGAACCGCGAAGCCACAGTGATTTACCTTGTAGTGTTGGCTGTTTGCATGATGACCATGGGTGTCTGGGGTTGAAATCCGTGAATCATCCATTCCATCCATCCATCCATCCATTCCATCCATGTTCCTTCCATCCATCCTTTCCATCCATCATCCCCTCCCTCCGTCCATTCCATTCCATTTCCATCCATCCATCCATCCATCCATCCATCCATTCCTCATCCATCCATCCTTCCTTCCTTCCATCCATCCATCCGTCCATCCATCCATCCTCCATCCATTTCATCCATCCTCCATTCCTTCCATCCTCCTCCGTCCATCCATCCATTCCTCCATCCATCCGTCCATCCTCCATTCCATCCATGTCCATCCATCCGCCCATCCGTCCATCGTCCATCCGTCCATCCGTCCATCCTTCCTCCATTCATCCATTCGTCCATCCATCCTTCCATGTCCGGCCTCCGTCCGGCTCCTTCCATCCTGTCCATCCATCCATCCATTCCATTCCATCCTCCATCCTCCATCCATTCCATTTCCATCCATCCGTCCATCCATCCGTCCATCCGTCCATCCATCATCCATTTGTCCTTCCATTCCTTCCTTCCTCCATCCGGGCTCCCTTCCATCCGTCCATTCATCCATCAAATCCATCCAGACTCCATCCAATCATTTCATTTAATAAGTGTAATCTTTAAGGTTATTGGACCCAAAAGACTTCATTGTCTACAAGGAAGGGTGTGAAGTGTCAGTGGACATTGGATTGTGAAAATAGTTTCCAACACTTGAAACAATTATTAATAAGTGCTCCAATACTAAGGATTGTGGACCCAAAAGAAGACTTCATTGTATGCACAGATGCATGTAAAGACAAACGTGGTGGAGTCCTCAGTCAAAATCGGTTTGTTATATGTTATGAATCAAGGAAGATGAAGGAGCATGAAATCATTATGCCACTCATGATTTGGAGTTGGAATCCATAGTGCATGCCTTGAGGAAATGGAGACACTACTTAATGGGGAAAAGGTTTGAAATGAGGACAGACCATAATGGTATACAATATTTATTTGATCAGCCAACTTTAAATGCTAGGCAAAGCAGATGGTTAAAATTTCTAAGTGAATATGACTTTGATATAAAGATTATCAAAGGGAAAGAGAAAAAAGTGGTTGATGCACTTAGTAGAAGAGTGCATGAATTGCATGCTAAAACAATTAGCATGTACCAATCAGATTTGAAACACAAAATTATAGAGGCTACCAAATTAGATTTGCAATACAAGGAATTAGTGGCAAAATTACATCAAGGTAATTTGTAGCAGAAAATTAAAGAATATAATCTAGATAATGATGAATATATGATGTATAGAGGAATAATTTATGGACCAAATTCCCAGTAATTGAAAAATATGATATTGAGAGAAATGCATAATGTACGTTATGTTGGGCACCCAGGTTATCAGAAAACTATTGCAGCTATCAAGATCCAATACTATTGTCTAGGGATGAAGAAATAAGTTGTTTATTTTATTTCCAAATGTTTGGAATGTCAAAAGGTAAAGGATGAGCATAGACACCCAGCTAGTTTGCTACAGCCAGTACCCATTCCTGAGTGGAAATGGGAAGTGGTAACAATGGATTTCATCACCAAACTACCCAGAACAAACAAGCAACATGATTCTATCATGGTAGTGGTGGATAAGCTTACTAAAGCTACTCATTTTATTCTAGTTAATCTCACTCACAAGGAAGACAACATTTCTGATGTTTATATGAGAGAAATTGATTGATTACATGGCATACCCAAGACAATTGTGTCTGACAGAGATCCAAAATTTACCTCAAATTTTTGGAAGGGATTATTTAATGAATTTGGAACAAATTTGAATTTTAGTACAACTTATCGTCCATAAATAGATGGAAAAACAGAGAGGATCAATCAAGTGATTGAGGATATGTTGAGGATATATGCGATGGACAAAAAATCAAAATGGGAAGACTGCCTACACTTAGTAGAGTTTGCTTATAACATTGGGTACCAAACATCTCAAAAGATGATCCCATTTGAGGAACTTTATGGCAAAAAATGAATAACACTGGTATGTTGGGATAAACCAGCAAATAAAGCAGTGGTTGGGCTAGATTTACTCAGGGAAATGGAGGAGCAAATGTTAAAAATAAAACAAAATTTAAAGGTTGCCTAAGAAAAACAGAAAATCTATGTTGATAAGGGAAAAAATCATAAGGAATTTAAAGTTGGGGACCATGTATTCTTGAAAGTGAAGGCCAACTGAAGTTCCATGAAGTTGAGAAATTGTTCAAAGTTGACATCTCTCTATTATGGGCCATTTGAAATCCTAGAGAGGATTGGTCCATTGGCTTATATGATTGCATTCCCTACATCTATGTCTATTCATAATGTATTCCATGTATAATTGCTAAAGAAATATATACCTGATGTTAATCATGTTATTGATTGGAATGTGATTCATGTGGTGCAAGAAGGTGCTTTCCAAGTGCATCCGATACGCATTCTAGATTGGAAAATCAAACAGCTCCAGAATTGAGCCATAGGGCTTGTAAAAGTTCAATGGACATGGTACGGTCCTGAGGACACTACTTGGGAGAATGAGGATGCAATGCGGGCAAAATACCAGCATATTTTTTAGGATGTTTGAAATTGTGTTGGATATGTGTACATAATGCACTGAGGATAATGCATAAATAAGGGGAGGGGATTGTAATATCGGTAGGTTGAACCCAATTGTAAATGTAAATACAAATGTACTTAATATGGTGAGTTTTTTGATATCATTTTTTCATGCACCTTTCATGGCATAGTGCACGCATGTACTGCGTAGTAAAATGATGAAGTGTGCACATTCTCAGATACCATGCGCAACAACTTAAGTGTGCGGGATTTTGAGGCCAGAGAGCCTTTGTGTATATGTTGTGTTTTATTGGCTAGTGAGCCAGTTTGTGATGATTATGCCATAGAGACTAGATGTTAAAGGCCAGTGAGCTTATTTTTGTATATGTCTTATCATTAATATAAAATGCATCGATGTGTGCAGACCGACCACGATAAAAGAGTATGGGTGGCTAAGCTTCACTAGTTAGTGAAAGGGGGGGACTAAAAATTAAGTAAAAGGTCTAAGCTAGCGATCTTAAGACAAAAAGGAATATTATATTAATATTTCTTTAAAGTATAAAGTATGGATAATTATTTTATCCTAAGTTCCAAAGTTGGGGACAAGTGGGCCAAAGTAGCTCCCAACATGACAAGTGTCAAGTTGGGACATACATACATATTGTTTGGACTTATTTCATTTTGGAGGATTCTTTCTATCATTTTCCTTCCATCATTCAGTCATCCATTGAGCCATACCAGGAGCATTCACTCACGTAGTCAGCTATCCTCCATACCTTCATGTCATTGTATCTGAATCTGTATCTATAGCCATACTAGTTGGTTTAGTTGGTTAGCTAGGGAGTTGGATTGAGGAAAAGGGTTGTTAGGCCCGTGGGATATTGAAGAGGTGGGTTTCAAAACATGTGAGCAATATCTCCGGGTGAGAGAATTGTTGGGAATTGAATTATGAAGGTGCTAAAATGCAGCTACAGGGCTATGACACTTCTTGTATGGCCTTTTGTTGAATCTTAGAAAGGAAGTGGGGCAATTGAAGGATTGTTGAGCAGAGAAGGGGCACACTTCCTAGGGTGGGACATGCATGTGGGGAATGAGGGATTGTAGGCTATTAGTTTGATTAGGCACCTATGATGGAGTATTTACTATTGTCCATGATCCATTAGCCTAGTTAGGAATCCCTTTACCTGGGTGGAGTTTAGTCCTATCTCGGGGGTGACCCACTGCCGAGAGTGATGAGTAGTGTGGTATAAGCCTAGGAGGTTCATGGAAGGTATGCACACAGTTAATGATATTATTACCAAGATAAGTATCAATTGTGTGATAAATTTACATGCTGCATTATTATTTACTTGTTTATTTTTATGGGTTTATCCTATGTGTGGTTATAATTGTTTGTATATTTATGGGTAATTCATGTATATGCTGCATGTACACGTTTATTGTTATTTCAGTGTGAATCTGTGCATTTACATATGTATTTGTCTGTTTACATTTTATATATATATTTTCGCAAGATTTCTATGTGTATATATTTTAATTACATGTGGTTTGAAAATTTTATGTGGCATAGCTCAGTTGGATGTTGGGTATGTTACAATATGTTGAGCAGAGAATAAAATCGTTCTCTCGTGTAGCATGCCTCGGCATGGGTGGCCAGGGATGTTACAAATTACACCTTTTTTATACAGTAAGATCTTTATTAAAGTGTACATCGATCTGATATACCTACCTCTAGGTCCTCACAGAAACTCTTGCTTTATCGCATTGTAAGACTTCGTGGTATCTACTACAAATTCTATGATAAACCCCGCAACAATACTATCTAACCAAAAATATATTGCATGCATAATTTTTTTTTTACCTTGTTGTAACTGTGTGATCTCCACATGATTCCACTCAAGCTGTCTGATTTAATTTGTAGGGTGGTTTTGTTTTAACCTCAATAGCCACTCTTGTAATACATGTGGGAAATCAAAGAAAAACAACTCATGCAGGTCACTAAACACGTACTTTTTAGATATTTGCATGGTGTTATCTTAGGGTTTCTGTTATCTTTCTATGCAAAATAAATCTCCTTTATTTCCAACCAACTTTCAATCTCCACCTTCGTTGGACTCCATGGTCTGAACATTCTCTGCACAATTATTTCACGGTTCCCACTCACTCAATCCCACGTAGTTCCACCCGAAAACAAAACCATTTGTTGGTTGTTAATCTCTCTATCTACTACTTGGGATGACTCAGGTTCAGATCTGAACAAGCTTCTGACAAAACCCTCTAAAACTATCGACCCTTCTAGTGAACCAGAAGGCAACACAACACACAGAGTGTATTGCACAGTCTCACCCGAGATAGTTCTATGGGTGAATGCAATGCTCAGATGCTTGCATTTTGGGATAGAGTGGGGACATGAGATTGTAATTGATATTTCTCAATTCTTAAACATATTACTAAATTTATTATTCTTGAGATCCATCGACTTGTTAAACCCTTGCATGTAATCTAATAGATATAGCTAACCACATATATGTAAATAAATCTGATCCGGATTGTTTTGAGAACGATGTGAAGGAAAAAATATAACCGAGATATAACAATGAAATACACAAAAATATAGAATAGAACACATTGTTATCACTGAAATTTCATCCGCACAGGGCGACAAGAACTCCACATCGTCAACAAAGAACTGGAGTCATTCATGGCACAGGGTTAATTCCACAGCACAACAAAGGGTCTAAAAACTACACAAATGATCAAAAAATTCAAAAGCGCTTTACAGAACATGGTCTCGCGCGCGCGCGCGCGTAACAACAACGTACAAAGTGCACTTGCGCGCCCGATGCGTGGCTGTTGGGCAAAAAACCCGCGCGCCTGCTAAACGACGCATTTATGAAATTGGTCGGCCTCCCAACCACTAATGGATCAGCTCCCAAGTCGATTTGACACCAAATCCGAGCTCAATCCGCGTGGGGGGGGGGCTGGTCAAAGACCTAATGG
>SNQJ01S0108229.1:28698-38926 GCA_010110895.2 Picea sitchensis
TCAGTCATCCATTGAGCCATACCAGGAGCATTCACTCACGTAGTCAGCTATCCTCCATACCTTCATGTCATTGTATCTGAATCTGTATCTATAGCCATACTAGTTGGTTTAGTTGGTTAGCTAGGGAGTTGGATTGAGGAAAATGGTTGTTAGGCCCGTGGGATATTGAAGAGGTGGGTTGTTAGACGTGTGAGCAATATCTCTGGGTGAGATAATTGTTGGGAATTGAATTATGAAGGTGCTAAAATGCATCTACAGGGCTATGACACTTCTTGTATGGCCTTTTGTTGAATATGAGAAAGGAAGTGGGGCAGTTGAAGGATTGTTGAGCAGAGAAGGGGCACACTTCCTAGGGTGGGACATGCATGTGGGGAATGAGGGACTGTAGGCTATTAGTTTGATTAGGCACCTATGATGGAGTATTTACTATTGTCCATGATCCATTAGCCTGGTTAGGAATCCCTTTACCTGGGTGGATTTTAGTCCTAGCTCGGGGGTGACCCACTACCGAGAGTGATGAGTAGTGTGGTATAATCCTAGGAGGTTCATGGAAGGTCTGCACACAGTTAGTGATATTATTACCAAGATAAGTATCAATTGTGTGATAAATTTACATGCTGCATTATTATTTACTTGTTTATTTTTATGGGTTTATCCTATGTGTGGTTATAATTGTTTGTATATTTATGGGTATTTCATGTATATGCTGCATGTACACGTTTATTGTTATTTCAGTGTGAATCCGTGCATTTACATATGTATTTGTCTGTTTACATTTTATATATATATTTCCGCAAGATTTCTATGTGTATATATTTTAATTACATGTGGTTTGAAAATTTTATGTGGCATAGCTCAGTTGGATGTTGGGTATGTTACAATATGTTGAGCATAGAATAAAAGCGTTCTCTCGTGTAGCATGCCTCAGCATGGGTGGCCAGGGATTTTAAAAATTACAC
This sequence comes from Picea sitchensis, assembly GCA_010110895.2. Classification (NCBI taxonomy): domain Eukaryota; kingdom Viridiplantae; phylum Streptophyta; class Pinopsida; order Pinales; family Pinaceae; genus Picea; species Picea sitchensis. The sequence goes on from SNQJ01S0108229.1 coordinate 29,658, forward strand.
CTTTTTTATACAGTAAGATCTTGATTAAAGTGTACATCGATCTGATATACCTACCTCTAGGTCCTCACAGAAACTCTTGCTTTATCGCATTGTAAGACTTCGTGGTATCTATTACAAATTCTATGATAAACCCCGCAACAATACTATCTAACCAAAAATATATTGCATGCGTAAATTTGTTTTTAACTTGTTGTAACTGTGTGATCTCCACATGATTCCACTCAAGCTGTTTGATTTAATTTGTAGGGTGGTTGTGTTTTAACCTCAATAGCCACTCTTGTAATACATGTGGGAAATCAAAGAAAAACAACTCATGCAGGTCACTAAACACGTACTTTTTAGATATTTGCATGGTGTTATCTTAGGGTTTCTGTTATCTTTCTATGAAAAATAAATCTCCTTTATTTCCAACCAACTTTCAATCTCCACCTTCGTTGGACTCCATGGTCTGAACATTCTCTGCACAATTATTTCACGGTTCCCACTCACTCAATCCCACGCAGTTCCACCCGAAAACAAAACCATTTGTTGGTTTTTAATCTCTCTATCTACTACTTGGGCTGACTCAGGTTCATATCTGAACAGGCTTCTGACAAAACCCTCTAAAACTATCGACCCTTCTAGTGAACCAGAAGGCAACACAACACACAGAGTGTATTGCACAGTCTCACCCGAGATAGTTCTATGGGTGAATGCAATGCTCAGATGCTTGCATTTTGGGATAAAGTGGGGACATGAGATTGTAATTGATATTTCTCAATTCTTAAACATATTACTAAATTTATTATTCTTGAGATCCATCAACTTGTTAAACCCTTGCATGTAATCTAATAGATCTAGCTAACCACATATATGAAAATAAATCTGATCCGGATTGTTTTGAGAACGATGTGAAGGAAAAAATATAACCGAGATATAACAATGAAATACACAAAAATATAGAATAGAACACATAAATAGAATGAAACCCAACTTGTATTACTGAATAAGATAGAAAAACATTGCAGAAAACAAACTGGAAAAATGGGGTAGCTTATCTCTAAAAATAAAGAGATGTTGGCTACACTTCAATCACAAGAAGCTTTAAATCACACTCCATTGCATGCTTAAAGGGCCTCCTTCACCTCAATTATATATGAGAGAGTGAGAGGATAACAATTCCCATGATGCATGTGGGATAAATTGGACTATGTTTGTAAAATTCCATAGGCATATAAAACACTAGGACATCTCGAGCAGCCACCCATCCCAATACTCCTCTACCCATCCCAATACTCCTCTAGCCTGAGCGCGCTTAATTGCGGAGTTCAAATGGGATCCGATGCATTAATTGTATGTTGTAGGCATGTACATAAGACCACTAGGAAATCATTAAATGATGTATTTAATTAGCAAATGAAGATGACATTACATTCCATTCTCCATCAAAATGGTGAATATCATGGTTTATCAAAACCACATGCTCAAAATGGTGATTTAGTGGAAGAGGTGGATGGCCACTGAGATCCATTTGGATCATTCCTTCCCCCTTAGGAAGCAATGGTCCCCATTGCGTCAAGTTCCCTTGGGAGATGGGGAGACTTCTACTAAATCTGAAGCTTGGTGCACTGCTTGCCTTGCTAAAGAAGTTGTCCTACTTATCTTATCGAAGGATGGCATGAACTTGTTGTTGGAGGGGTTGGATTTTTTCAACCAATATAGTTGCATGATATACCTGAGTGTGGGAGGAATCTATCAGAGAAGATGCGGCATGAAAAGTATGAAGGTTTATGTTATAACCTTGCATGACTGGGTAGTGTGGAGGCACCCCCATAGGTGCAACAAGAACATCTTGGTACTCATCTACAATATTTTTGGTCTGCTTCTATTGGATAAAAAGGTATTGGGCTGAGGCTGCAGTGGTTGGAGTGTCCTTATGTTCACCTTTCGATCGGATTGTGAAGAGGCTAAACATTGTAGTATGAGATATTACTTTGTAGCATTGTTTTGGTGGGACAATAGTCAGAACTACCTCTAGTATCCGATATAGCTGACCCCCAAGAGTAACAATGATGCTACGAGGTCAAGAATTATAAATAGCATGACACCTCCACATATATGGCTGGCCCAATATAACATCATATACTTCCAGTGGATAAACATCACACAATACCTCATCCTTGAAGGTCTTGATGTCATAGGATAGGTGACATTGTTGGCTTATACAAACATATTGACCTTGACGAAGCCACCTGATGTTGTATGGTTGCGAGTATGGTGTTGTTGGAAAATCCAACTGCTTGACAACCTCTATTGAGATGATGTTCTTTTGTCTTCCACTATCAACAATAAAATGAAGTGGGGTCGCCTTCACCCACATCTGTGAATGGAAGAGTCACTCCCCCTCCTTAGGATCCTCTTCTGGTTGGATTTTTGTAGTTGTGACAGTAGCATTGGGTTATACATCAATGATCTATCTCCTTTTATTATTTTTTGAGTCAGGTTCCAAGTCGGGTTTCGACTCTTTGTCTTTGAGCTCGAGCACCAATGACTATATTGAGCGACATTCATCAGTGTTGTGCCAAGGGATATTGTGGAACTCACACCACTTTTTAGTGTCTTTATTAGACTTCTTGTTACCCTTATTTGCTTCATTTGGGACTGGCTCTCTTGAGGCTTTCCTTCCTTTATCTTTCCATGCTTCTCCCACTTACTTTATTGCTTGAATTTCTGCTCAATTTTGACTACATATCCATAAGTAGCTCTCAGTGAGAAGATGTCCAAAAATCCATATTTATTTGGATGTACTTGTGTAGACAACTGTAGTAATTCAAAACCAGGTGCCACTTGAATTCTTTGATACATAGCTTTGAGTGCAAGGTATGAAATATGTTGGTGTACTCTAGCACTGTCTAGTCTCTTTTCTAATGCAGATTTTTCCATCTCATGTATTGGTCATCATAGTTTTTGACAGGGTAGTGTTATCACATTTATTTTTAGGAGGGGTGTTTTCCTAAGAAGTTGGCCCCTAGAGAAGGAATCAAAGAAAATGGGAAAAAACCCACAAATCGGCCTATAGCCTAATTTGGAGCTGTGATTTGACCTTTTGGCGCAATGTGATAAGATGCGTGCAGATCTGGGTGGTCAGGATTGGTGCGCCTCAGATCGATAGTCATCGATCATATCAGGGCTTCAACATGCGTACAATTTTTTTTTTTATGGCGGGTTGGGAATGAAACCATGGTTTCTTAGAGGTGCTACGTGTTAGCCAAAGACACACATCAGGCTCAAAAGAAGGGAAGTTTCAAATCTCTTTTTGCAGCCCTGATATGTGCATGTGCTTATTATTTCCTATCCTGAGTTGATAAGTAGTCTCTCCTTTATCACTTTCTCTCCCTCCACCTATCTTCCATTCACTATTCCACCGATACTTGTCCCCTTCTCATCTCTCACCACCAAAGCCACCTCACCCCATATCATCTCCGTCCCATTCCACCTCATCTCCTGCTTGTGTGGCCCCTACGTTGTCCACATGGCCATCTCCCATTCGCCATTTTATGCCTAGTGTGCCAATCACCTCATCAGATACCTCATCTTACAGGTGCAGAGTTGACTTGAGCCTTCCCTAATTCCAATGAAGCAGTTATTAAGGTTGGTTGGTGGTGGTTGAATGTTGTTTCTGCCATAAATAGAAAGCTCAGGAAAGGATTTCCAGTTAGTCGACTCATCAGCAGGTTTGTTTTGAAGCTCGTTTGCATATGACTGAGGTTCATGTCTCGACAAAGACTGCATGCACAGTTTGTCAGGAAGCATGCAGACATAACTCCTTCAATGCATATACTCGAGTATGCTTCTGTGTTTTTTTTTTTAGTATAAATACTCAGTTTTGATTTTTAGTAAGGGTCGATGGTTGAGCTAAGCTCCTGATTTGTAAATTTCTAGCAAAGCCTCTGGTTGTCTGGTTATGATATGCATTTGATACTTCTTGTTTAATGTAAGTTAGTTCCATTCATCTCTCTGTAACAACTTTGTTATAATTCTCGGGCATGGATGATCCAATCAAGGTTAATTATGTTTTTGTGATGTAGGTTTGATCACAGTGGCATTGCAACCAGTTTTAATTTGTTTCTTGTGTTCTCTTTTCCCTCTGATACTGAGAGCCTAGGCATGGATGATCCAGTCGGGTTGATGTGATTGTATTGTAGTGTATGTTTGATTGTAGTAACGTTATAGCGGTTTTAGTTTCTTTAAGTTCTGAATTCAATAGGATATTGTATTTGAAGCTTTTCCTCCTTAGGCTACTGGAAGACCGGATGTCCATAGCAGACCATTTCATTCTCCTTAAGTTCTTCCCCCCAATCACCACTATACTGAAAATTACTGGCTAAATTTAGATCAAGACCTCACTTTCCTATGTGTGCCAACCCAGTTTTCTGAGTTAGAGATACCATCTTGAATCTACGTCCATTAGACTGCCTTTAAACTATTCATTGTGACATAAAACTGATGGGTATCAGGCTTAGCTCTGCAACAATCCAGAGGTGACTTCTGGTAATAACAGGTAGAACTCCTCCTTTAGGGCATCTACAAAGGTCTCCCAGGTGGTTTCTCTCCCAAATACTATAGATTCATCCGTGATGTACCTCTCCTAGTAACGTTCCCACCAAGATTTGAGATGGGAAAAGGCTTTAAGGAGCGCGAAGGTGATCTTTTCACTGTCGATTTTTTTTTGGACAGAGTAATAACCTTCTAGAAGATTCAACCATTTTTCTAGAGCATTTGCATATATATGTCCTTTAAATAAATGGATACCAAAATTGACTTGTACCTTGAAGGGTGTCGCACTTGTGAAATTGTTGCTTGTTGAAGATGCCTCAGCATCTTCCATTGGTAGTTTTTAAAGGATCTGAGCGAAGTTGTCCATAATTTTGTTCCTTTGTCGCACGAGAGATTCCTCGAGAAATGTCTTGAAAGGATATCCTGCTCTGTCATCTCTCTTTTCTTCCACCATGGGAGGTTTCTTGGGCTAGTGATAGTGGTTATCCTCAAGCAAAACTAGCTCGAGATCCAAATCTCTATACCCTGACCTCATCGGGGACCTACTATGAGAAATGACAAGGAGAAGACTGCTCTAAAATGACTGATCCAGATTATTTTGAGAACGACATTGATCCAAGTGGATATCGATGGCCACCCACCTATTCCTCTGGCTCAAAAAACAACTTTCCACCTTGACAATTCTTTGATAGTTTTTCGAGTTCCAAACTTCTTGGGCTATTTTGAGGCCCTAAACGACATTTTTTGGGATTTGGGGGCCATATCACTGCTAAGGGCATTGACCTATGCCAGTCATAAATTGTTCTTCTTGATTATAAATTTCCAATGGGATATCATGAGCCTAAAATGGAGATTGTATGCAAAAGTTACGACCCCGGGAAGTTGATGTACTGACTTACCCAAATGGGGCCAACATGACTTTTGGCGCTTCATCTCCTAGGGTAAATTTTTTGGATGTCTAGGGTTTTTGACATTCCATTTTATTGTAAAAGGCCTTTAGAGCCTCATTGTAACCATGTTCTTGCGAATGAGAGCAGCCATCACATCTCTTCTTAAATATAAGCCACCACCATTCCAGGAAGCTTGTTTTCCGTTGCATTTTACAGTTTCAGCTTATTTCCTTATTGAATAGAAAACTAGTTTTACTATATCTCTTTTATTTTGTGTTAAGCATATGTTAATAATCTGTAGCCATTTTGTTTTTCTCATAAAATATGGATCAGTGGTATCAGAGCGTTCTTATCCTTGTCATCTTAATGCATGTCCCCAATGAGGTTGGAGTACAAAGAATTGGGTCTCGAGCTTGTTTATCTTGAGGAAAAAATCTCTCGCGTGCCCAAGCGACCTCTCATGGTAGGAGAAAACAAAGATGATAGGATAGGAGATCCTTTCAAAATGTTTCTTGAGGTAGACCTCATGCAACAAAGGAATGAGATGATGGATAGTTTTATGCAAATCCTTCGGTGACTACCAATAGGCAATGCATCTTCTTCAAGCGGAGGTGCCGCCCCCTTCAAGGTACAAATCAACTTCAATATTCCTGAATTTGAAGGTCAGATAGATGTAGATGTTGTAGTCAAGTGGTTGAATCTACTAGAATGGTATTTTTTTGTCCATAACTTTTCAAATAGAGAAAAGATTATTTTTTCACTCCTTAAAGTCGTTCCCCATGTCAAATATTGGTGGGAAACTTTCTCTAAGAAAAAGGAAACAAAGGAACTCTCATTATTTACAGTGATGACCATATGGGAATCCTTCAGGGATGTTATTAAGGAACAACACTACCCTGTCGGAAGTTATGATGACTTGTATACCAAATGGACCACACTACGGGAATAAAGAGACCAAGCAGTGCCATATTTCACAAATATCTTCCATACCTTGCGCACCAAGCTAGGTATCAAATATTCAGAGCGACATCTGGTGCTCAAGTATCATGGTTCTCTGCATAGATACATCTAGACTGAAATGTAATTTCTAGACAACACATCCTTGGGCGTGGCCTATCGATATGTTGTCAAAATCGAGCAGAAGTTAAAACAAAAGACACGACAATTTGGGCTTGGGAACCCCTCACAGCAAAATTCGGGAAAGGGCAGCCCCAACCCACAGAACAAAGGACAGAGCAAAGATGGACAGTATTAGGACAACCAATCCAAGCCACAAGAAAAGAAGGACACTGAAAAGACAAATAAAGATATCGAGAAGTGGTGCGACTTCCATAAGATCCCTTGGCATAACACTGCTAAATACCTCTCAAAATAGTTGCTAGTGGCCAAAGTGAAATCCTCTGAATCAGATGCAGGCTCTAAATCTGAGTCAAAACCATAAATGGAAAGACAGATCATTGATGTGGAGCCCATTTCCACCATTTATAGCACCAAGCTCTAGTTTGGTGAACCAAACGAGCTAGAATAAGGAGAGTGCCTCTTCCATTCACAGATGTGGGTAAAAGGAACCCTGATGCACTTCATCACTGGTAGCGGTATCCAGAAGAACCTCATCTCAGCAGAGGTCATCAAGTGGTTGGCCCTACCGATAATGCCGCACCCACAAACCTACACCATTAGATGGCTCCTCCAAGGAAGCGATCTTCATGTCAGCCAACAGTTCCAAATGTCACACGACATCAATCCCTTCAAAGACAAGGTATTTTGTGATGTTGATCCTCTCGAAGTTTGTGATGTTCTTTTGGGCCAACCTTATTTATTGAAACATCATGTTGTATATGAGTCTAGACCTCGTAGTGTAATTATTACTTTGAACAGGAAATTATACAGGTTACCTGAGGTAGTCCCACCTAGTGTTATTTCCTTAATCTCTGTCAAGCAATGCAGGAAGGTCATATCTCAAATGAGGAATTTTTTCTTCTTCGTGATTCTCTCTCAGAATGAGTGAAAGATCACAACCACATATAGGGTCTCTACAGCCGACCACTCCACATAATAAAATCAAGTAGATAAGGTCATGGAAGAATACTTGGATATATTCTCCTCACCTATCGGGGTACCTCTGCACTATCAGGTCAAGCACCCCATTGATCTGACCCCCGGTGCATCGCTTCCCAATGGGCTAGTTGATTGTCTCTCTTTGTTAGAGAATGAGGAGATCAAGAGACAGATCCAAGAAATTCTCCAAAAGGGGCACATCCATCCCAAATCATCACCTTGCAGGAGCCCAATCGTGTTGGTAGAGAACAAAGATGGAACCTGACGACTCTACACTGATTACCGAGCTCTGAATAAAATCACATTCAGAAACTGGTACCCGATTCCTAGAATTGACGACCTCCTTGATAAACTCATGGGGGCCAAATACTTGATTAAGATTGATCTGAAGTTTGTCTACCACCAGTTCTCGATAGAACAGATAGATTTATGGAAGACTGCCTTCAAGTCAAAGGAAGTCCTTTTTGAATGGTTGGTCATGCCCTTTGGTTTGAAAAATGCTCTAGCCACTTTCATGAGGATGATGGACGATATCATGCGACCATTCACAAATACTTTTGTAGTGGTGTATCTGGATGACATTCTCATTTACAACAAGATTTGGGCAGAACACTTGCAACATATTCCGCAAGTTCTACACACCCTGTGGCAGCACAAGCTATACGCCAACTTGGAAAAATGCTCCTTCAGCATGGACAGGGTCCATTACCTGGGCTACATTTTTTATCAGCATGGCATACATGTGGATCCAACCGAGATCCAAGTCATTCGTGACTGTCCAGCCCCAACCATACTCAATGAGCTTCAAAGATTCTTGGGCCTTTCCAATTTCTATCATAGGTTCATGTTGGGATTCTCCCATATTGCATGGGTGCTCAGCCAAATAACCATGGGTAGTGGTAAGGAAATATTTGCGTGGGGCCGGTCCCAACAACAATATTTCGATGATTTTAAGAAGCACTTGTGCTCAGCCGTAGTACTTTAACTACCATACCTACAATAACCCTTTGAGATCGAGACAAATGCTTTAGACTATGTTGTGGGAACCATTCTCACTTAGCACGTCCACCTTGTGGCCTATCATAGTGAGACACTATTAGATTTTGTCCATAAGTACCCTACTTATGACAAAGAAATGTACTCCATTTTGAAAGCCTGCCGCCAGTGGATACATTAAATTCTTGGGAAGGAGACATTCATCCACACTGATCATAAGACATTGTAGTTCATGCAGACACAAGGAAAATTGGGGAATGATCTCCATCAAAAGTGCTCCACATACTTGCAACAATTCCACCTCAACATCAAGTATAAAACATGAAGCACCAACCACGTCGTTGATTTCCTCAGCATACTGTCAGTCGCAACACTCACCACGGTGCTATACGCTTGTGGCCATGAGACCTATGGATGGCCCCAACTCTATGAGACAGACCTGGACTTTTCCACCACCTACCAAATGTTGGGTGCAAACACAGTTGTTAATAATTCCCATCTTCAGGAGGGGTTGTTGTTTCATCTAGGCCATATATTCATTCCATCAAGAGAGCAAGTGAACCTAATCTGGGAAGCCGACTACAGTCAGGTGGCAAGACACTTCAGCATCGAAAAGAGTGTTGTGATGCTACATAAACATTTCTACTGGCCAAAAATTTAACATGAGGTCAGCAAGTATATATGGTCCTGCACTGCCTGCACTATTTCCAAAACGAGCACTAAGAAACAAGGCATGTACACCCCTCTTCCTACTCCTGACATAACATGGGAATCCATCCCAATGGACTA
>SNQJ01S0108230.1:0-19595 GCA_010110895.2 Picea sitchensis
AAAGAATAAGAATGTGATCGGCACAAAATGGGTTTTCAGGAATAAATTGAATGAAGATAGACAGGTTACAAGGAACAAATCTAGATTGGTATGGAAAGGATATTCACAGATTGAAGGAATGGACTTTGAAGAGACATTTTCCCTAGTTGCTAGAATGGAAGCAATCCATTTTCTTTTAGCTTATGAATTCTACAAAAATGTTAAAGTATATCAGATGGACGTAAAATCATCTTTTTTGAATGGGGAACTTGAAGAAGAAGTCTACATTGAACAACCAGAAGGATTTCAATTGTCATAGAACACAGACTATGTGTGTAAATTAAAGAAAGCCTTGTATGGTCTAAAACAAGCTCTTAGAGCATGGTACTCCAGACTAGATAAGTATCTGCAGCAGGCAGGGTTCAGAAAAGGAAGTGCAGACAACAACCTCTACATCAAGGTAAGTCAAGGTAATGTTTTATTATTTGAAGTTTATGTTGATGATATTATTTTTGGTAGTGATGATGACAGGTTAAGCTAGAAATTTGCAAAAGACATACAGAATAAATTTGAAATGACATAACTTGGAGAACTATCCTTCTTTCTAGGACTTCAGATACATCAAAGCAACCAAGGAATTTTTATTTCTCAAAACCAAGTATATCAGAGAAATGCTAAAGAGGTTCAAAATGGAAGATTGCAAACCAGTTATCACTCCCATGCAAACCAGTTGTAAGATGAGCAAAGATGATGATTCAAAGTTTACAGATCAAAGGCAATATAGGCCAATGATTGGCAGCCTACTATATGTGACAACATCCAGACCAGATGTAATGTAGCCAGTTGGACAGATGGCATGATTTCAAGCAGCACAAAAGGAATCACATGTATTAGCAGTAAAGAGGATCTTCAGATATCTCAAAGGAACAGAAGAGTTTGGATTATGGTATCCAAAAGGAAAATATCTATCACTTATTGCCTACACAGAAGCAGATTGGGTAGGTTGTATTGATGACTGATGAAGCACCAGTGGAGCAACGTTATACTTAGGTGAGTGTTTAGTATCATGGCTAAGCAAAATACAATCATTGGTATCTCTATCTACAGCCGAGGCAAAGTATATTGCAGCAACAACATGTTGTACACAGGTTCTTTGGATGAAATAAACTTTGATAGATATATAGGTTGAGTATGATGAGACCATTCTATTGCGCCTCTTTTGTCACCTTGGTGAGCAAATAAGTGGTGCTTGAAAGCTCAGTTGGGTCTACTGAGCATGACAACTGTAGAGAAAAGAGTTAGAGAAAGAAAAACAAAACTATAATTAAGAATTAATATAATAAAAACTAAAATCATAAGCATAGGGACATAGAGATAACAAGAACAAAAAGACCCATGTCACCAATGTTTGAGGCTTGATCTATTTATGAAAACAAAGCACCAAGAAGAAAGGGGACTATGAGTCCCTTCTTCCTCCAAGGGAAGGCTCTTGGACCCTCACTAGTAGCTCTTCTTACAACAAAGAAATAAAATGAAAATGGTGATGAAAGAACTCTTTGCAAATCCACTCAATGGTGAGATGGATTTCCTCAATGAAATGGTACCAATGTGTTCTTGTCAAGGATCAGGAATCCCTTAAAACAATATAAATGACATAACATTACTTTGAATTCCTTGAGAAAATGATGTGCATTCATGGCTTTTATAGCATTGCATTGGGTTATTGTGTGCTTTCTAAGGTGTGAAAAGAGGCCATTTAAGGGGTATTAGGTCTTTACCATCCCACCATTCGGATCCAGCCCGGCCTTGGAGGTAAAATCAACTTGGGAGTTGAACCATAAGTGGTTGGAAGGCCACATTAAGCAAATGCCATCCTTTATAGCGGGTCGCATTAGTTTTTTCTCTAACGATTATCGTGCGCATATGCCTTTCTACGTTCTGTTCCATGCATGCCTTTGCCGCCCAATGCAAAAGCTCTTCAATTTTCACTACTGTATAGTTTTTCCCTTTTCTTGAATGTTGTGGGATTAATTCAAGGCCATGAACCAATGAAAACACTTCATTCTTTGTTTGTGATCTTTGAGTTCTTGTAACCAATAATGCGAGACGGAAATTCCCGGTGATACTTGAGATGCCCCCCTGATGGATGAGGTTAGGAGCATACGTATAGCGAAAATCCATCAATATTTCTTCTATTGAGAATGTTGTTGTAAGATAGAGCAATGGTGAGATCGTTCAGAGCGATAGTTGGAGAAAAAAGGAACATTGGGACGGAGCCTTCTATGAGTGTAAAATAGAAAGCCTGGCCCAGAGGCGGGCATGCACCATGCTGGTCATGTAACTCTCAAAATGAAGTGTTGAGGTATGAACAATGCGGCGCCCATAGAGAGGCGGTGATGAGAAGAAGATGATTATGCAAAGGAACATACTCTAAATAATGGGCAATGATCGCGATAATAAGTATCTGCGATGATGATCGCGAGGGCATTTATAGCCTAGCCAAGTTCAGAGGTTTTTGGAAAATGAAAGAACTAACTACAAATAGTCACAAAGTAAGACCCAACACCACATGATAAAGTGTTATCAAATGTTATGGGGTTCAACGATAGTAGGGAGCAATGGAATTTCACCCTATACCATCGAGATCTCATTGAGTGGAGAATGAGAATCAAAATACTATCTCCCTTCTGGAAAAATGAATTGCTATTGATGTAGACAAAGGGAACACTACTCTCGGAAGAAAGGGCTTAAGTGAAATATCTTTTGAGGTGAGAGCTGTGAGGTACATGGAGCCGAAGTCAAAGAGGTGGGAAGACTCAAGACTTCCCCTTGGTTGGAGGATGTATGAGGATAAAGAGTGGCCAAAACCGTTATAGCGAGGTCAGTGTCAAAGGGGCGACAAGACCCGATGATAAGTTGTGCTAGAAGCGGGACAAGGTGAAAAAATTCAGAGAGGGTAAGAGGTAAGTGACACGGGGTAATTTTCTGAAGATATAGACGATCTTTGGAAAGAGTAGATGATAGTATTACTCCAACCAAAGGGTGACATGGGTTTCATTGTTGCCAAAGGAAGGAAGTGATGCATGAGGTGATGACAAAAGATAATGTAATGAAAAGGAGTTTGTACAATAAAATAGCGAATAATTTTGGGGAGAAATATACAAATCACGATAGGTGCCCGAGTGTGATATGGATGGCCCATGTAGGGCATAATTTAGCAGAAAGCTGATGAAGGGTGGGTGCCCCGTTGGTGAGAGTTTACGTATAGAGTAGGTGAAATAAGTAGAGTTTGCATTGGATGGGAAAAGCCCCGGTGTGGATGAAATGGAGGGTTCCTTGTCATGCGGGTGCGGTTAAAAAAAATAGAGAGCAAGTGAAGAGATAATGCAGAAGTCCATGTGGAAAGCTAGCAAAATGAGGAGAAAAGTATGTTGGATGATTAGGTGACATGATGAAAGAATAGCGGGACTCCCATCCCTAAAGGGTAATGAAAAATAGCATGAGTGTCAAAGAGGCAAAAGGTGCTATAGATGGGACAACTCGTAATGAGGAAGAATGCCCCTCTTGGATAATAGATACAGAAGATACAAATGGAAGTGATGGGTACCTCTGAGGCCGAGAATGGGAATCCCTAGAGGCCAATGCTCGGAGGGTGTATTTGGAAATGTAAAATCGCGATCGTGGGAAAAGACTACATGCCAGTGTTGGTTATATACCTGAAGAGGTTGTGTCGATGGATGATCAAGTACACTGCATACATGAAAACCAAATACCAAAGTGAACAATATCTGAAAAAATCGAAGATGAGCATGTATCTGATAAGCATGAAATATGGGCATGCGTACCTAACCATGGATAAAAAAAAAGGTGCCCCAGGGACTCATGATGAAAGAGGCGAGCTGCTATGATGTAGATGGCCAGGGATCTCTCTCTTGATCCTACCCGAGTGAAAACAATTGAAAAATGGATCTGTAGTGAGCTCGGAATGGTGAGTGGAAGTTTAGCAAAAGGCCTATATATAGTATGGGGCCCACATTGCCACCTCATTTGTACCTTCACTGATAGTATTGGACAAAAGCGGTTTTCGGAAGGAGATTTGGAGATTGAGGAGAGAAAGGCATCGATTTGGTGTTTTCTTGATCTTTAGAGTTGATGAGTGATCCTCACTGCATAGAAATAGGATTTTCTGAATTTTTAGAGCGGTATCACGGAGAATTGTCTGAGAGAGAATTATTTAGAGGTGTGGGCCCCACATGCCGCAGGTGATTGATGATAGGCATGCACTCATTGCACACACTTACGGATATCGATGCATGGGAGTCGCGATAGAAGAGTTTTAAAGAGCATGCTCGAAGGGTATTGCATGTGAGTTGAGCAGTAGCGATACATGCGCTGTGGGTTCGAAAGAACATCTTGGCGCACCTGGCGATGCTGTATAGTAAGCAGTGAGCATGCATAGGGCATGCACAGTAAGAGGTATAACAGTGCGCCTTGATGCACACACGGTAGTAGTGAATAAGCGCACATGCATACACACCTATGTAGTGAAACAGAGGCGTGCATGTGCGGCGCTGCGAATATGAAAAACCGTGCACCTAGGAACTGGCAGGTTGGGGTTCAAAAATGAGTCTTTGATGTTTGGATGGTTACTTGAGCTAACATAGGGCCCTATGTTGTCTCGTTGGATGATAGTGGCGATGCAGTCGCGGTGGCGAAGAAAGGAAATTTGGAGCCGATTCACGAGATATGCATTAGCCATTGAGGATCCCGGTGTTCGTGTGACTTTGGAAACATGTGGGTTGCTAAAGTTCTTCGACTGCTCATTGCTACGAGAACATGAGTACCTGTTGTAGTTTATGATTTCTATGTGGAGTACTAAGTTATAGTGCTTCATTGTGCGTGGGGAGTACCTGACATTATTTGTGGTGGAGGATGTATATTTCTTGTCTGGGATCCCCTTTCAAGGAACACCCCTCTGAAACCGAGCCGATCTTTGCCCTAGGACTACTTTTCGCCAATATTGTCGAGAGATATTGTTCAATTCAGAACTTTATGTCCGGGATGGTGAAGATTACGATTATATCATTTATAGAATCCACAATCGTTGTAAAGAAGCGATGATTGTGTGGGTATATAGGTCATTGGATACCAATGATTAGATCACATTGTGATTCTTTGGTCTTGGAAAGTGTTGGTTTGTGACATTTGCTTGAGGGCTGATCATATCTTGTGGATAGTGGCAGTTGGACCACCCCAATCGGTCCACTAGTCGCAGAGTTTACATTGGGTCATCCTAGTGGCACGGTTTTCTAGAAGGTCATGCGATGTTGTGCAGGATCCTATTGGAGGTGTTGAGGCCTTGAAATTCTTGGTTGAAGCGATGGTCCGATAGTTTTCTTCGTCATGGTGGTGGCGGAGGTGGCCACTTCTCTTCGATAGAGGTGGCACAGGTATGGAAGCAGATGCCACAGGCGATGCTGGGGCCACCTATATTTTGGTGTTGACTTTTGGGGTGATCCGGACATGGTGCTGCCTACTGGGGAGGTGTTTGACCATCGCGGTATGTTTAGTATTGGTGTGCATGTTTTGGTTTACTTTGTTTTTTAAGATAGTAGTCCATATGTATATGATATAGATGTTGATACTATCTGTTGTTTTGCATGCGGATGTAGCACCTCCTTGGTATGAGGAGTGGAGATCTGAAAATAGCTCATCAAGATGAGGAGACTACCTTGGGAGATGTCCGGCGGGAGGATCTTATAGAGGTGACCGAATTTGAGCCAAAAGAGACGCGAGGCTGACTGATTCGATAACAGTGCGCGGCCATCACCGCGCTCCTCCGGCGGCGAAGTGGATTTGATGATATCACGCCATCGATGCAGGAGACAGTTTTAGCCAGGATGTCGAGAGGGCGTAATGATGCGTGTATCCGGGATGAGTTTCCCTAGAAGCGGTGTGGGCATCTGCCACCATATAGCGATCCATAGTGTGATAGTACTTGATGGTTGCTACTATGGCGAGTGGGCGATCTAACGCCCGAACAAGAAGGTCCCGTGGGTGGAACACCACCGCCCCAAGGAAGGTGGTGGTGGAAACACTTCATCGCCGGAGGAGGGCTTGGCCAGTGGTGGTGTGATAGAGACACCATGAGTAGTGCATGATGTATATATTTTTGTTGTATATAGGATGGTGAGCCCATTTTTGTACGAGGTGTTGCATTGGCCTGCGGATACATGTATTTTTGTATGTAAACATTAGGATGGCTGATGGGATTTATATATACATGAGTATACATATTTTGAGATTCATATGAATTGTCTACATGTTTTTTTGTTGATGATTTGATGATGTCTATTCTATAAATATGTTGTGACGGGATTTGTAGAGATGTTTATGTATGTGTAGCTTGATGTGATATATACCAATCCTAACACCATATTAGCTATGTTAATTGATTCAATTGTCTTGGAATATGTGTAAATGTAATGGAATCAAAGATATGAGGTCATAGCCTAACACGGTATTGCAAAGAGAGCCACGGATGCGTCTGGCGGTACATTGTTGGTGGAGAGCGACAGGTTGAGAGTGAGGGAAGGCAGCTAAGGTAGCCGAATCACGATGATCTTTGAATTATTTCGTGAGAGGCCAATAGCAATGATTATTGGCTGGTTGTTTGTTTTTGGCCCCAAACATATGCCGCTTGAATGGGGCATGTCATGTGAGGGGATGTAGAGAGCCCAAGCGACCAAAGTGATATTTTTTGTGTCCAACGGTGGCCGTCGGCGTAACGATGTGGTAGGGTACGGTGGAGGAAAACATCACATTGAATAGCACAAAAGGATAGTTTAGATGTGAGGGAAGGAGAAAAGATTAAAAACAACTAGAAAAGAAATAACCTAGAGTAGAATGACTACTTTTAAGCATAAAAATTTCTTGAGGTATAACCAATTGACAGGTTCTTTGAGAGAGAATCCTTCTGGAGAGGCCAATATATATATTACCTTTTGTGAGGCATTGTTGGATGATGTAGGGGCCATGAAATAGTGATTCGAATTTGCCATGGCGAAAGGTATCATGAGATGCTCATTAGCCGAGGACGAGGTCACCTTCACGGAATGATCAAAGTTTGACATGGCGATCAAAAGTAGACTTGGATCATTTTAGAAGTACCCTCGTTGTTACGTAAGAAGGTCCGGTATTCATCGAGGAGACTCAAGTTCAGCAAAGCGCTGCTCCATTGGAAGCCGATTACCCGGTGTAACTCAAGTGCGGTGTGTAAGGTGGGAATTTAGCACTTTCGATGGGAAGAGTTGCCTCGACCCCATGGACTAAATGAAATGGTGTGAAACCGGTGAAGTGATTTCCATGACGTTGAGTAAACTATGGCAATAACATGGTACCAATTGGTTGTATGTTTATTAACCATACCTTTGTAACATGGTCTTGAGGACTTTGTTAAGCACTTTCGACACATCCCGTTTTGGTAGAGGGTAATATGGTGAGAGCTTGTGAGGAAAGCCTAGGATGAGGGGGAGTTCGTTGAAGATCTCATTCTTGAAGTGTGTTCCCATGGTCGGAAGCGAGTTGGAGTGGTACTCTAAAGCGAGATATGACATGGTTAAAAAAAAATCTTGGCTACTGATGTCAGTAGTATTGATGAAAGTGGAAGATTATTACATTTGGTGAAGTATTCAACGGCGAAAATGATGTATTTGTGACCACTGTTGGAGGTGAATTACACAAGTCATAAAGTCGATACCCCATTTTGCAAAGGGTTTGGCTCTGATAATGAGAGTGGAAGAAGCGAGGCAGGGCTTTGTTAGTATTAGAGCTAACATTTTCTCACAGCTTCGTTCAACATGAATGCAATCATGTGAAATAAGGTAGAGCCAAAGGAAATGCTTGGCTTTCCCGGATAATATTTTGAGTAGTGGATATACTTGAAAGATGTCCCCCACATGTGCCACTATGGTAGTTGTTTTCAAGACTTTATAGGCCTTGTCAATGATGGGGCATCGAAGAGATGGTATTGATGCCCACGTCGGTATAGGATGTCTCCTATGAGGAGGTAGTGGGGGGCTTGATGGAGAATACATCGGCCCGATCATCCCATGAAGGTGGTTGCGAAATTTTTGAGTTTAGGGTGGATGAGAAGATACAAGCCGTGCAAAGGATCATCGAGTGATGTAAAGATGTTCATCTGGAGAGAAATTCGGTGTTGTGGTATTTGAGTGGTGTCTAAGGGGGAGGTAGTGACAAGTTAGGAGAGAATGAGGGACTTCTTATAGGTGTTGAGCTGAGTCGTACTCACGAAGGATACTTGATCCATTGAGTGAATTTGTCTATAATTGTTGATGGTGAGAGAGTCTCTTGCATAGGGTTGGAATCACATGATGACCTTTGTGGTCGCAGCGAGAATGTAATATAGGCATGATTCACGGGTATGAAGACAAGCCTTGAAACAAGTTTCTCTTCATGTTTATACTTCAAGGGAATTGTATACGAGAGGTTTTACTAACGTAATAAATGACATGTTCATGATTATCATCTCACGAGCTAGATAAGGGGCGTCGTCTACTTGTCTATTTGAGGTTGTCGTGAGGATGTAGTCGCGGTTGTAGTCTGGTGCACTGATTAAAGGTTCATTTGAAAGCATTGTTTTAATATCATCAAATGACTATTGGGCATGAGTGGAGTCAGTGAAATGGGATGTTGTGACATAGTAAGTGAAGGAAACCATGTGCTCGTATGGCATAATGTCTGGGACAAGCGTCGAAGAAGTTAGCTTTGCCCTGAATACTCTAAAGTTGCCATAAATTCCGAGGAGGTGGGATTCGGTGATAGTTGGACTTTGAGGGGCCGCAGTAATGCCGCTTTGGGAAACAATAAAAACCAAGGAATGCTTACAATGACCGCGGTGCCAGGAAGGGATTCAAGTGGATGTTATGCTGACCGTGAAGATGATTAAGTAAATCATCGAGGATGCTAGGTCGCGTTCTTGGATGGTAGAGATTAGATCCGGTGAGTGAGGATGATTTTAGCGAGATCATGGAAGATGTATGTCATATTGCTGAAGGAATGCGAAGGCGGTATTCTTTAAGACAAAAGGCATGGCACGATATGCGAAATTACCCCAGGGGGTAATGAATGCGATTTTATACTGATCGGTAGGTGGTTGAATTTGGTTATAGCCGGAGAATCCATCCATAAAGGGAAGAGCCTCGTGGTCGGCACAGTCATCGATAATTTAATCAATGAGAAAGGCATTGGAAGTTGTCTTTGGGACATGCGTTATTGAGATCATGAAAGTCAGTGCAGACGTGAATGGTGCCTTGTTTTTTTTTTCGATGGGTACAAGGTTGGAAACCCCATGAAGTATAGCGATGGGGTAAATAAGCGGAAACCTTGTATTTGTCAATTTTGGCTGATAGCCCGCGACTTTGGATGGAGTGTAGCCGGTCATTGTTTACATGGTGTGATTCAGACTAGGTGTTGATCGATGTTAGAAAATAGAGAGTTAAAAGGCCGAGGCATTTCCGTGTATGACGGTGAAAATATCCCTATATTCCTAGAAGAGCTTTATATCGACGTTCCTAAGGTGAAAGTAGCTCCAATGATGATTTCTTGACGATGCACCGTAATGGAAATGTGATTTTGATGAATGGGGGAAATGTTGGCCATGTTGCACTATTAAACACATGAGAACAGGAATGGGATTATTAGACAATCGATATGGCCAGATGGGATAAAATCCTTGGTTTACGACCACATAAGTGGGGTTTTGGTTAGGAGACATAGAGGCCACCTGTGGAGAGAAGAGTACACGATGGTGTAGCGCATCGAGGGAGAGTCAGAGTGATTTAACTCTTCCAAGTATTTCTTCATCATATTGGAATCATTGGGAATACAAGGGGTCATGAAAAGTGATATCGGTGATAGTTTGGTTGCCCCCTGATGAAGAAGTATGGGGAACCATGCTAGGAGATGGTGAGGGTTCACTTCGACATAAACCATATATTGAAGTCTTGAGGGGGTACCCGTGGTGGTTGGGTGGAGAGTTTCTATAGGGGAATGGCTTGAGGATTTAGAGTTAGAGGTAAATCCTCGAAGGCGTCATTGAAGAGAACTATGGAGGCGTTGGGAGTGTCTTGGGCTTGGGAGAAATGACAGGAAGATCCACTAGTGATGAGGTAATGTAAATTATCACCTCTGCGGGTTGGTGATGCAGGGCCAATTGACGTTGCTTATATGCAAGGATCATAGGACAACGGTATGTAAGATGAGCTAATGAATCATAGAGAGAAGAAGGGCATCTCATCACGTTCATTGAGTGAAGTGGTGACATAGCGGATGTCGATGACATTTGTTGGCGAGGACTTAGCAAGACTGGGGTTGTCCTGGAAGTTCTGGCATACAACCGCTAATGTCTAAAAGCATGTGATCTTTGAGACAATGATGAGTGCAATCTCCATATTATGAACATATAACACAAGCGTGTTGGTCCTCAACCCTTTACTCTTGGAAGGTGGGTGGTAGTGGTGGGACTACTAGTAGTGGTGGGTGTTGTGGGAGTTGATTGGGGGGATCAAATTCCATAATTAAGGTAGTGATGGACAATTGTTAGTTTGGTGGCCCTCTTTCTCACATAGTGTGCAAAGGGGGATACATGAAGAAGGAAGTGGAAGCCCGGTGGGATGGATTAATACTACTCCACTTGTTTGTAGTGGTGGGAGGTTAGTGAGTGGGGGTGAATAGGGTATGGTGGGAGTAAGTATAGGAATCATCATGGGGATTCCTTCCTGTGGGGGAAGGGATGGACAAGGGACCACCATCTACGAGGTGGGTGTAAATACCAAGCTGGGATTTCTAACACCATAATGAGGAATTAATGATTATTGTGGCTACACAGAAAAGCTTGATACACAGGGGAGGGTAAAAGAGTTGGGTGTGAGGGGTTGGGGGCTGTCTCCCGGATGGATTATTCCATGGACTATTGAGGTGCGATGGGGTGTGCAAGAGCTCTGGTGGGAGTGGACTGCGACTATTGGGACGTTAGAAATGACTGAAGCCTCACGAGGAAGAGCATCCCTACATGTGGTTAGTTAAGATGATATGATACACACTTGATTAGGAGATGGAAAAGTGGTGGTGCTCCATGGTATGTTCTTAACAAGGATGGATATTTAAAATTCCAAGACCCATCTCGATGAGTGGATATGCATCTTAGTTTGTGTGGATGAGAGGAAGAGATATTATAGGAGTTGGCCGGATAGGGTGGAAGCTCATAATGTGATACTTGGTGCGATGGTCACGATCTTCATTGTGAGGGAAAATCCTTAGTTAGAAAGGCGGAAGCGCCCACTTTGCCTTCATGGCGTACATGTAACTATGTCCGAACAAGATATTATAATCGGCGAGGGCATGATAACCCCGATACTCGATGAGGATAGTCTGCCCTCCCCGAGTTCAATAGGGGACATTTGAAAAGAGGAAGCCCTTTCCGGAGAGGATGGTCTCATCGACATAAGCTTCGTAATGGATGGCCCGGTATTAGATGGAGGGATCCAAGTTTCTACCATACTGTTTGGACATAATGCATGTAGATGCACCTTCATCGATGATACCCCAATGGTTGTGATATTCGTATTTTCAGCGGGTATTTGGCGATCAAAGGCGGGAAGAGCGGGGTTTTCAGCTATCAAGATCAAAGGTGATGATCCCGAGTATCGTAGAGTTGGAACTACCCCAAGGTGGAAAGTAGTGATTTTTTTTGCGTAGGACAAGTCTGGAGGAATTCCAAAACTAACATGGAAGCCGTGGATTGTGCTAAGTCATATACCAAACCATAGTTATGAGCTACCCTAGACTATGGGTTGTGGACATTCGATCTACAATGGGATCGATGGATCGCAGTGGTGGTTATTGAAGGATCACCAACGGAAGTCCGTTAGTGTAGGGTTTAATCTCTGGAGTGATGGGAGACTCGTTAGGTGCATAATCTTGGCAGTGCAGCGTTTGCGGAAAGGATTTCTTCCTCTGCTTGGTGAGGGAGAATTGTATCTCTCTTGGTTTGTTGGGGGTTAAAGGTATTGTCCCCACAGGGTGATGGGGTAGTCTGTGTGTCTGTTGGGTGTTTATCACACCTTGATGTGGAATAGGATTTACTGCTGACACGGTGGAAGGGTTGTTGCCGCAGTATTGTAGTTGCCTGTGAGGCGATTTGTGGGAGGAGATGGGGAAGACTACTAGAATCTTTTAACCATTTTAAATCAGCGATCTGAGGGCAATGATGAGTGTAATGGCCGAACTCACCACAAGGGCACAAGGGAATATGGTTTAACATTATTTCACCCTTAATTTATTATTAGTATTTCCCCCTTGGGGTTTTGGTTCCATGGTTACCGAGACACTGATGGGTTGGTGATGTGGGGGTTGATTCCCACATGACTGGGTTGTTAGATCTGTTTCTTCCTTTCGTCTTGGCATTATTCGATGGATGGCTTGGATTCAGAACGTAATTTATTTGTTCCAAAATTTTGGTATTGTTGAAGTAGGGTTGAATAAATTTACCCTGCATGAGGATGTGGGGGAACCATGTGTTGTGGAGGACCGAGGAAGCGAAGTAAAGTTCTATGGTGGTACTGATCCATAAGGTACACATAGAGAAGTAGTGCTTTCCACTGTACACTATAGTGATGTTGAGAATTACCTTATTGAAATAGAATAAGGTGGATGTATGGGAATTGTGATGGCTGATCCTTGATGGAGTGGAGGTATAGCAGCGGGATATAGTTGTTGATAAGGTGGTGGGGGTTAATAAGGAGTGCCTCCATATGTCGGCGGGTATTGAGATGTTCCATACATTGGTGAGGTGGTTGAGTTAATGGACCATGGTGTGTGAGGTAGGC
Source organism: Picea sitchensis (assembly GCA_010110895.2). Classification (NCBI taxonomy): domain Eukaryota; kingdom Viridiplantae; phylum Streptophyta; class Pinopsida; order Pinales; family Pinaceae; genus Picea; species Picea sitchensis. The sequence continues at coordinate 12,888 of SNQJ01S0108230.1, forward strand.
CGATTAGTCCACCTGGCGAGTGATCGAGACATCGAGTTTATCTTGTGAAATGCTTGCGAGGTTTTGGAAGATCGAGGAAGTCGCGTATAAGTATCCCGACTATGCGTAGATGAGGTCATATTGTTGGCCTTGCTGATGGCTTCCTCTACAGATTAAGGGAAGGTAGAAGCGAAGCTACATCCACTCTTGAGAGAGAACCAAGTGATCCTAAGAAACCGGTGAGACAAGCGTGCTTGGTGGTTTCTGCTTTGCACAAACCCCGTTACCCTCGCCTTATGAATTTGTGCGATGTGTGTGGCCGAGGTTTGTTTGAAGTTAGAAAGTACTACAGACCATTCTTGTGGCCGGATATAGGTAGTGGAAGAGGTCAAGAATGCTTTGTCCAATAACTCAAAAGTTGCGTGGGACCCCGGTTTTTCTTCAACATACCATTTGAGTCGATGGGCGGTGAGTGTGTTGAAATAATTGCGGTCCCGATGGAATCATCCATAATGCTATTGGAAGAGCACCATAGATGAAAGGTCATGACATGGTTGGCGAGGGCATCCACCTTTCCTTCAAACTTTAGTATGTCTAAAGGAAGTTTTGTTGGTATTGTAGGCCATGTAGGATCATGCAATATAGGATCATTGGTGAGTTTAGTGGGATCCGGTATGTTGAGAGAAGAGGCCAAGTATGGCATTTGCAGTGGTGGGGAGGATTAGCTCCGGCCATGATGTGAGTGTGGAGCACGACCCATGAGGGCTGGGTGGGTTGGTGCTCCCCTCCTTGAGGAGGAAGTGGGTCCCACAGCCATGTAAAGGGGAGTGAGTGAATGGATGACCTTGGAAGTTGACCCAAGTAATGTAGAACCAAGCAAAAGTTGATCCTAAGATAGTAACTTTTCTTGAGGAGTGTGTGGAGGAGGAGGTCTTAGATGAGAGGGCCGCGACAGGATAATCCCTAAGATAGGAGGGAGGTTGAGCAAGCATCATGAATGATGGGGGTTCTATGGTTCCCATATGATGTGAGACTAGTTGTGTGAGTGTGTGCAAAAGAGTGAGTGGAAGAGTAATATAGAAACAAGAGTCTTTGCTTTGAATGTTTGCACAATATATATATCAAATCAAAGCGTAATGGATGTGCATCATACATAAAAATGAGAAGAAGCATATATGTGGGTAAAATTGAGTTTTGTCCTCGTGGGGAATCAAAAGAAAGCAAAATTCACCGTGTCCTAGAGAGCGTAATGTCCTTCCTCTCAAATGGAAATTTGGACCTTCCAATGGTATTCAGCTATTGGGGTCTGAAGTCACCGGAAGAAACTAGTGAAGGATGAATAATTGGTTATAATGAGGGTAAAGGGGGCATATCCAGAAAAGAGCTGGTGATATTTCCCAATAGCCACACAAGGTAATCAGGTGCAATTGCATCCCAATTTCCACTGGGTAGATGTCCTAAAATTTATTCACTAGGTACCTCGGTCAAATCACGACATTTTAGATTTATTTGGCTAAGAAATGGGTCATGGGTTGTGGATCCCATCCAGAGGTGGGTGCCTCAAGGAGGGATGCAGAGAACAAATAGACCTCAACCTTCAACCCTCCGCGAAGGGTATCTCCACACTTATGGTGATTGGAACACTTGACTTGGAAGTTTTAGGTTCCCTATTTGACAACCTGTATGTTTTGACAATGTTAGAACCAATGCTTGAGGAGTTATTTGGATTCCTATCCCAAAATCCTACCTAGACTAAAAATTCTTTTGGCACCTCTGTGGAGAAAACTTAGTGAGTTTTAGAAAGATTTTAGATGTAGTTGTTTTGGGAGGTTGGGGGTGCAAACCAACCTTGTTGATTAAAAATGAAGTGGATAGTCCAATCCATGAAAAGGGTGGGGTATTTTCAGAATCTCTTTTTGGAGGAAAATTACTTTGAACTCCACATTTCAAGAAGAAGCTATGTTAGTGATAAGTGAATTTTGTGTGAGTGAAAGCGTGCCCAATTTTAGTGAATTAGATGCCACCTTCCTGCATGTGGACTTCAATTGGTCCTTACAAGATTTGATTACCCTAATTAACTAGAGTGTCTTTGGGTACAACCTTGCGTGGTATTCAAAGAAGCCCTAGGGAAGCTAACATGTGGACATGTGGATCCATTACTATCAACTAACTCCCTATTGTGGTGTAATCTAAGAAAATCTTGAAACTATCCTAGATTGAACATGTGGGCTTGTATGGGCCCGTTACAAACCTTTAAACTTCCCTAGTGTTTTACTGATCTAAGAAAGCGAAAATTCAAACATTATCCTATCTTTGTAGCATGGGAATGTATGGGCCAGTACAAATTAAAGATGTGTTTGAAAAAGAAAACTAAGAGGGGTCCTAAGAAGGGTCGTTGTCCTCTCCTAAAGGTTTTAAACTTTGTTAAAGGGAGATGAAATTGTTTTCCTAATCCTTTTCTGATTCTCAAAGGTTGCTTGGAAGCTCGAGAGAAGAGCATATTAAGTGATTGTTACTCAACTTCTAGTCCCAATGTGAGTTAAATGTTATTAAAAATGATTCCCAACTTATATTATAAGTCAAAACAAGCCATCCATGTATGCAAAAGCAAGAAGGGGAAGCTGATTTTTTAATCCTCCTAAGTGCCACTATGTGTGTTTGATTAACCCCTTTATATGATGAGGGACTAAGGAGTGTGGTGCAACTTTAAAACATGCTTGACATCATTTTAAAGAAGGAAAATGTACTTCCCACACATCTCAACAACTCTACAATGTGAATTTTTTGAACAAATGTGTGGGTCTCAGTGGAGACAAAGGCACACAAAGCGCATGCGCGCGAGCAAAGATAAATTAAAAAAGCACACGTCACCTTGAGAACAAAAGCGAGCAAGTGCATGGGCATGCGATGCCGCGTCACGTGAACTGAAAAACCGTGCATGTGTGGTACCACGGTGAAAGAAATTCCAGATGGATTTCTCTCAATTATGCTTTGAATTGGGTGGTTGGTAGAATTAGAAGCTTAGGCGGTTAGTGCACACACAAATTAAACAAACTAAAGAGAAAAATAAACCCAAATGAGGTAGGAATTTGATACCTTTCCCGATTAAATTAGCCAATCCTGTTAGCCTCTTTAGTCCTGCTGGTGAGCAAATAAAGTGCTTACCAAGCTCAGTTGGAGTGCAGCACGGTATTAGAGTTAGAAAGAAAAAACAAAACTATAATAATTAAGAATTAATCTAATAAAAACTAAAATCCTAAGCATAGGGACATAGAGGATAGCAAGAACCAAAAGACCCATGTCACTAATGTTTGAGGCTGATATTTTGATGAAAACAAAGCACCAAGGAAGAAGGGACTCATAGTCACTTCCTCCTCCAAGGGAAGACTCTTGGACCCTCACTAGTAGCTCTTCTTACAACAAAGAAAATGAAATGGTGATGAAATAACTCTTTGAAAATCCACTCAAATGGTGAGATGGATTTATCTCAATGAAATGGTGCCAATGTATTTATTCTTGTCAGGATGGAGTCCTTAAAACAATATAGACATCATAACATTACTTTAATTCCTTGAGAAAATGAGGAGTTGCATTCATGGATTTTTATAGCATTGCATTGGGTTATTATTAGGTCTTTGCTTTCTAGTGTGAAAAGAGAGGCCATTTAGGGCATTATTAGGTCTTTAACCCAGCCCACCATTCGGATCCATCCAGAATTTGGAAGTCAAATCAGCTTGAGAGATGAACCATAAGTGGTTGGGAGTGCGACCACATTCATAAATGTGTGGAACAGCGGGTCTTGCTGACTTTTAACGTATGATACATCGTGTGCGCTTATACCGCGCTTTCACGTTCTATTAAAGCGCGTAATGCACACGATGCCCAATGCGCAAAGAGCTCTTCAATTTTCACTACTTTGTATGGTTTCCTTTTTCTTGAATGTTGTACAGGATTAATTTAGGGCCATAGATGACTTCATTACACTATTTGACGATCTTGAGTTCTTGTAACCATGTTGAAATTTCGGTGATAACACATTCAATATGTCATTGATAATACAAAGTGCCATCAATATCTCAAAAACCAGTGATGCACTCCAAGGCGAAGCACATTCCAATCAAAGTATCACTTTCTACAGCCGAGGTTGTAGAAAAGAACATGAGTTGAGTATGTGGGTACAAAAGAACAAGTCATAGACATCTTTACAAAACCACTTCCCGCAGGGAAGCCTTTGAATATCTTAGCCAAATACTTGGAGTTATTTCTACTCAAAATGGAATGATTTTTGAATGCTTATATTATATGTCATAGATGTACGAGGAAGCACCATAAAGGACTGACTGTCGAGGAGAACAACCCAAATGAAATATACCTTTGCCATTGATGACAAAGGGAGAAGTTATATCGATTCGTGAGAGCATGGTTCGGGGGAGTAGATTTATCATATCGCAGAGGGACAAAGGCATGGATCGAGCCAGTTATCCGGATGTAGAGGGACAAAGGCATGTTCCTAGGGGGAGCATGAGTGATATGATTTTAGTATTTCATTAGAGTGTTTCCATCAATTCCAAAGTGGGAGATTGTTGATTAAGGTTGGTTATCATTGATTTCAACCATGAAGAAAGCCTCATAGCACAAAGGTTTAGGTAATGTACCCAATATTGTTTGATGTAAATATGACTCATTATTTTTGTCATGGTTATTAAAGTAGAAATATGGATGAACTCCAAAGTGGATCCCTTATGGGTGAAAGCCCTCACGGAAGATGCTTTGTGAATTAGAACCCATGCTTAACTGTGGAATAATGGGATGAAGGAAAGTGAATTTTGGAGAAAATATATCCTAGATGGATAGTGCTTGTCATGTCATTTCGATGGTATGTGGAATGTCACATAATTCCTCCGCGGTTAGAGAGTTATGGCCATGTGAAGTTGGAGACCAGTTTGGGTAATGGACCCAAGTTTGTTTGATAGGTAATGGTATGAGTTGTGATATATTTTCGGATAATACTATTCTATATGGATAGTACATGTCATTCCATTTATGGTGGTATGTAGAATGTCACATAACTCCTCCACCGGTTTGAGAGTTATAGCCTTATGAAGTTGGAGGACCCTCATATGTCATCTAGAAGCCCCAAAGGTCAAAGTAATCAAAAGTGGTTTTAGAGATTTTAAAAGGTAAATAATAAAAGTGAAGTGATGAGTGTATTATAATTCAAAGTGAATACAAAATAAATTATTTCAATAATAAATTTAATGGAGAAATTAGAAGTGGACCAGCCCTAAAAATAAGGAAAGGTGAGCAAGTGACCTAGAAGTTGTTTTTAATGAAGCTACTTGGCGAGTATAAAATGAGGCAAGGCTCTCTCATTTTGAATCAAACTTGCATATTGAATATATATATGTTTAAAGGGTAACCAAGGATATCTAAGCCGAGAAATTCTAGGGAAAGTGAAGTAAAGAAGGACGAAATGCAAGGAGATTTTAAAAGGGTAAATAATAAAAATTAGAGTATTGAGTGTATAAATAATAAAGTGAAGTGATGAGTGTATTATAATTCAAAGTGAATATAAAATAAATTATTTCAATAATAAATTTAATGGAGAAATTAGAAGTGGACCCAAGCCTAAAATAAGGAAAGTGAGCCAAGTGACCTAGAAGATGTTTTTAAGGAAGCTACTTGGAGAGTATAAATAAGAGGCAAGGATCTATCATTTGAATCAAACTTGCATATTGAATATATATATGTGTATGAGGTAATCAAGAATATATAAGTCGAAATTCTGAGGAAAGTGAAGAAAAGAAGGCCGAAATGCAAAGAAGGATAAATTCTTTTGATGGTGTTTTCTAAGATATGTTATTTACAAGTCATCTCACCATTTTCGCTATAACATTTTTTCTATAATGATTCAGACTATGAAATTTCTATGCAGGTGAGAAAACATATCTGAGTATCTGTGGTAAAACATTCATCTTGTGGATCATTGTATTTTTGGAGTTACACTCCGTGGAAAATAGGGTTTGTGGCCAGTCCTGAAACTAGTCAAAATCAGGTGTTTCGGGTAAAAACGTCATAACTTATTCATAACAGATACAAATTCAGTGAGATAAAATGTGTTAGTTAGGTTATAATCTTTATTATTCTTTGTAACATTTTCAGATCAATTCATAAAATATTTTGTGCGGGGCCCACTCTACAAGGTTGCTCTCTAGAATAAGCCAGAATTCAGCAAGGTATGTCATTTCTGCTATAACTTTTTTTCTAAGAGCTTCCAAGTAGTGACACTTGGAGGAATTGCATAAATCACACTGAAGAAAATTTTATATCAGTTTCAGATCTTTATTCATTACAGGTACAAAGTTATGATCATTTCAAGTCAGGGTTGTTGACTAATCCAAAACTAGTCTTGTGAGACTAAAGAAACGTTTGATGAAAATGCTAGTCTCTTGTTGTTAAAGTTAAGGAAGGTTTGTAGGAATGTGATCCTATAAACCAGGCCTATTATAGAGCTACAAATCAGATTTGGATAATGAAATTGATGAGGCATTTTGGTTGAGGTATATGTTGAGTACATGGTTGATACAAGTAGTTGATGAGTTGGGACATACATGAGGTGTATAGTTGATGATGTTGGTACATATTGATGAGTCATAGTTGATGAGTAGTTGACACATGATTGGTACATACTTGGTACATGGTTGGATACACTTGTTTATGGTACAGGTT
>SNQJ01S0108230.1:29492-48679 GCA_010110895.2 Picea sitchensis
ATAAAGGAAGGACCTAGCAATTTCTCTGGTGGACGTAGCCCACACTGGGTGAACCACATAAATCTGTGTCTCTCTTGTATTGTGTGTCTTCTGTGTTTTGTTTCTACATTTGTTTTATTTTATTGCTCCGCGGTCTTGTTTTTCTAACACAAGGAACATACAACATAAAGAATGGTGACACATCATGAGTTTGGAGAAATCTCACATAAAAGAGAAGAAGATTTTGATGAGAGGAGGGTTGTGGAAACCCCTCCAGATTTAGCTAAAACTGTAAGAATCCTTATGGAAGAATTACAAAGTTTTAAGGCAGACAATGAAAGGATGATAAAAGAACATGAAAAACAAATTGAAATTAATGCACTCTTACTGCAAAGCCTATCATATATACAAAGGAATATGCAACATGGGCCAATAGTCAGTAATGTGGACGAACAAAATACTAAGAAAAAAGAAAGTCCACATGAGATACAAAAACATGGCCTTGAAAGTAATAACACAAGAAAAAGCAGATCGAAGAAGGTCCAACATGGAGACAAGAGGCATCCTAACATTAAGGACTCATCTGAAGAATCCCTTAGTAAGGGAACTGACAGCTCCAGGGAATTGTCTAGTAGTGAGACCAACTCACCCCTTCAAGGGAGAAGAAAGATTAGAAAAAATGTTAAGGCTCATGACCCTAAAGAGTTTAAGAAAGCTAAGCCACCCACTTTTGATGGAGAGATTAAGAAGGGGGAAGAAGTAGATGCGTGGTTACTTGAACTAAAGAAGTAGTTCAGAGTCCATGACTACTCTGAAAATTTAAAGGTCTGAATAACCATTTTCAACTTGAATGGAAAAGATTCCATCTGGAGGGAGGACCTTAGGAATGTGAAAGGAATTCATGAGGAGTTGTCATGGAGACAATTTGAGAAATATTTTAAGAAACAATATCTATCTGAGAGGTACTATGATGAAAATACTAAGGAGTTCTATGAACTCAAGCTAGGGTAACTCACCATATATGAATATGTCAAAAAATTGCTTGAGCTGATGAGGTATGTGCCTTATATAAAGGATGAAAAGACAAACGATTAATTAGTGGATTGCCTCAATCCTTTTGAGACAGGATTGCGTTTCATGAACCTAAGACCTTAGAAGAAACCATTAGGAAGGCAAGGTACTCATATCAACAATTCAAGCACAAGGAAAAACCTCATAAGGATTGGAAAAAGGAAAACAATTTGGGATTCAAGAAGAAGGGGTTTAAATCATCAAGATTTAAGAACCATGGAAAAGGCTCTAAGATGAGCCTTCCCACTAAAAGTGTGTATCAACAAAATTTTCCATCTCAAAGTGGAAATAAACCCTTGGGATCATCCCCAGGAAAGACTGATAATACAAAGAGAGAACCCTTGAAATGTTGGGGATGTGGAGAAGAACATTTGTTGAGGAACTTCCCACATAGGCAACAAGACAATAGGAGAGTCTACAACATCTAGTAAGCTACCACAGTTAATGATGTGTCTAGGAGCGTGCCACAAATATATGCAGCCTTGGCTAATAGACAAAATGACCACCAAGATTCAGTGGTGGAGATGGAAGGTATGATTTCCAATCATCCTTCTTCTATTTTGATTGACCCTGGTTCTAATCTAAGTTATGTCACCCCTCAATCTATTGAAAAATGTAAATTGCATCCAGTAAAACATTCTAAATCATGGCTAGTAAAAATAGCCACATGAACAAAAAGAAAGGTAACAAAGGTCCTACCAACATGCCAATTCACTGTGAATGGGTTAGCCACCCAAAAAACTCTAAACATACTTCCTTTAGGATCTTATGAAATGCTTATTGGAATGGATTGGTTGGACACCCATACAACCAAGTTAGACTGTTACAATAAAAAATTAGAATGTAAAGATGGGGAAGATGAGAAGAGAACCCTACAAGGAATTCAAAAGCCTATCTCAGTGAGACAAATATCATCCCTTCAAGTGAAGAATTATTGCAGAAAAGGATGTCATCTGTATGCATTACAAGTACTGAACTCTATTGTTTAGGATAGTGAAACAAGTTTAGAGGACCACTCTATACTAAGAGAGTACAAATATGTGTTTCCAGAAGAGGTACCAAGTCTACCTCTAAGAAGAGATATTGATTTTTCAATAGAACTTGTACCCAGAGCAGTGATAATGTCTAGAGCACCTTATAGAATGAGTACATCAGAGCTAGTTGAGCTCAAACTATAGTTGAAGGAGATGTTGGAAAAAGGGTACATTCAACTTAGTGTGTCCCTTTGGGGAGCACCATCCTTATTTGTGAAGAAGAAGGATGGCACCCTCAGGTGTGCATAGACTATAAACAACTCAACAAGATGACAATTAAGAATAAGTATCCTTTGCCACAAATCAATGACCTAGTTGAACAACTAAGGGGTGCTACAATATTTTCCAAAATTTAGTTAAGGTATGGATACCATCAAGTACTAATTAAGGATGAATACATACATAAAACAACCTTTAGGACAAGGTATGGGCACTATGAATTTGTGGTAGTGCCATTTGGGCTTACCAATGCTCCAGGCACCTTTATGTGTTTCATGAATAATGTACTCAGTAAATACTTGGAAAGATTTGTGTTGGTATTCATAGATGGAATTTTTATCTATTCTAAGAGCGTGGAAGAGCATGAAGAACAACTCAAGTCAGTGCTTCAAGTTCTAAGAGAACACAAGATCTATGCCAAGTTTAGTAAGTGTGATTTCTTTTCAAAAAGGGTTAATTACTTAGGCCATGTCATCACCGAGGAGGGGGTGGGAGTTGACCCTGACAAGATCAAATCCATCATGGATTGGCCTACACCAAGGAATGTCTCTGATATCATATCCTTTATGGGCCTAACAGACTACTATAGGAGGTTCATAAAGGGGTTCTCCAGGATTGGTTGTCCAATCACCTCCCTATAGAAAAAGGGAGTTAATTTCGTTTGGACAACAGAGTATGAGGAGAGTTTTCGCCAACTAAAAAACCTTTTAACCAATGCACCAGTGTTGAAAATTGCAGACCCAAACAAGGAATTCCTGGTGTGCACAGATGTCTGCAAGGAGGGACTCAGAGGAGTCCTCATGCAAGAAGGGCATGTAATATGTTATGAATCCTGAAAATTAAATGAACATGAAATCAATTATGTGACACACGACATGGAATTGGATGCCATAGTACATACTTTAAAAATGTGGAGGCATTACCTCCTAGGTAGAATATTTGTACTTATGATAGACCATAGTGGGTTGAGATATTTGTTTGACCATCCCAAACTCAACGCTAAGTAAGCTAGGTGGATGGCTCTCCTTAGTGAATTTGATTTTGAAATAAAACATATTAAGGGAAAGGAAAACAAAGTGGAAGATGCCCTTAGTAGAAGTATGAAAATGATTCACTTGGAAGTTGTGAGTACCTGTGAATCAGACATCAAGGAGAGAGACAAAAGTGCACAAGAAGTAGATGAATTTTTCAAAACTGTGAAAGCATGCCAAGAGAAAGAGCCCATAGGGATGAAGTATGAGGGATATCAATTGTTGAATGATGGCCTGCTAACTTACAAGATTAGGTTGTATATCCCAAATTGTGATGACTTGAAGAGTTTCATAATGGATGAACTACATAAAAGAACATACATTGGTCACCCTGGTTATCAGAAAATGATCATAGCCACCAAGAAACTATTTTATTGGACGAGAATGAAGAAGGGAATAGCTGACTACTTGGATAAATGCTTAGAATGTCAACAGTTTAAGGTGGAGAAAAAGAATCCAACATGACTGTTGCAACCCTTACCAATTCTAGAGTGTAAATTGGAAACCATCTCCATGGATTTTATCATCGGATTGCCTTAATCAACCAACCAAAATGATGCATTATGGTAGTTGTGAATAAGTTGAGCAAGGCTTCTCACATTATTCATGTGGAGTCAACTTGCAAGGCAATAGATATTGCCAATATCTTCATGAAAGAAATATTTAGACTGTGTGGCATGCCTAAGGAAATCATATCAGACAGAGATGCAAAATTTACTTCAAATTTTTGGAAATATCTTTTTGTTGTTTTTTAAACTAAATTGCTATTTAGTAAAACCTATCACCCTCAATATGATGGACATATAGAGAGGGTAAATCAAGTATTATAGGACATGTTAAGGATGCATGTTATGCATTAGTCGAGGAAGTGGGAGGACTACTTACCACTGGTAGAATTTTCTTATAACAATGGATATCAAGAGTCATTGAAGATGAGCCCTTTTGAGGCTCTTTATGGTAGATAATGCAACATTCCAATCAGTTGGAATAAACCAATAGACAGAATAACCCTTGGTCCATAGCTATTAAAAGAAATTGAACAACAAATAGTTCAAATAAAACATAATTTGAAGATAGCTCAGGACATGCAGAAGAGCCATGTAGACAAAAATATGACTCTGACGCAGTCCCCTAGCCCTCAAGCCAAGATTCGCACAGGATCGTTCTTCTTTGAATCCACAAAATTGAAATAGTTCTTTTGGGCCCTCACTAGAACCCCACGAATTCGATCCCCAGGTCCTTCCACGAAAACCCCACCTACATGACGTGCATCAGGTGTGAGTCTTCACCTCCTTCTACCGAACCCGAAATAGAGTTCTCCCTTGACCCAACTGTCCTGGTTGTGTCAGGATTTCGGTTACCTAGAGTTTGAAATGCAGTGGCCCAATCCACTGCCTCCTCTACTTTCCGAACCTCGAAATGATGAAATGTAGAAAAGGGCTCAACAGCTCTAGCTCGTGATATTCCTCCAAATGCTTTCAGGATTTCATGATATTTCGAGTCAGGACTCCATGTCTCCCAACTCCTGGCCTCTCGAACACCCGGGTCCCAAAATGACGGTCCACGACAAAGCGCTACCCAATTTCGCGATTCGGGAAGCCGCGATGCAAGCGTTCTCCCTGTTCTTTGTCTTTCCAATCCCTGGTGTCTGAATCCTCGAATTCCCAAAATGGGAATTTGCACATGATATCCAACCTCTAAATCACTCCAAAAGTTCACAAAGCAGTGACTCCAAAATGACTTGCCTCTCTAAACCCCGAACTCTGAAATGTCGAAATGTCAAATTCCGAGATGTCGAAATGTCGAACCCCACTCCAAAGGGGAATCAATGGTGCCTGATATTTTTGGGATTTCACGAACCGAAAGTTCATGATGTAGTGACTCCAAAATCTCTTGTCACTCCAATCCCCGAATTCCCGAAATATGAGTTTTTTCAGGATCTGATGACTATCAGTCCTTTGCACTAGATCTGACGACCCAGATCTAATATTTTGCACTCTCTCTTGCTATTATATGGACATGAAACTCAACGGTCCAGATCTCATCTCTTTAGCTGATCTAATGGTAGTTGTGCTCTACCTTGAGCATGGCCTTCTTCCTTTCCCTTGGAAGATTTCTTGCTCCAAAAGGCCTCGGCCTTTGTCTCTGCTGTGAATATTGTAACCTTGGCTCCCACCTGTATTATAAGAGGCATTCCTCCTCCTGAGATTCTCAAACTCTGAACCCTCCAAAGGGTTTTCTCGACCTCTGCTGTCCTTGCAGGGTCCTTGCCGTAATTGTGCTATCTCTTCTGAGCTTAAGAACTTTGAGACAAGTTCTCACCTCTGCACACTCCTTGTGCCTGACGAGCCTTCCGATGGCTGTCTATCACCACTTCACCCGAATATTAGCCCGGTGCACTCCTTGCACAGGTCTTTTTCCTGATTGGGCTTCAACTGCTCGAACCTCAATGGTCTTTGTCACTTCCTCTCCTTGAAGGGGTGGAAGTTCCCTCCTCTGCAACTTCCCACTCAAGCATGCCTTGCTGAGCCTACAGAATGTTCAAAAATCCTGTGAGTGTCTTCCCCGTGACACATCCCTTATCTCAGAACTCGAAAGATATTTCTTCTATGCACTCTATACAATTTCTCAATGCCCTCCTGGCAAAGCTTCCATAGAACCCTAAGTGATTTTGTTATCTCTGTGCCTTACTCTACACAATCTTACCTCCAAGGTGTTCAACAACCTTGAGGCTTCATCCCTGGATCTAATACTTCCTCTGGTGCACCCTCCTATCACAACTCTATCCAAATTCCACAGAATCCAGAAGTGCACTCTATGCACTTCTCAATGCATCTTGTGCATTTTCTCAATGCCCTTCTGGCAAAGCCTTTACAGAATTCTCAATAATTTTTCTTCTCCTCTCTGTGATCTTCTCTACACAGTTTCTCCTTCAAGGTGTTCAACAACCTTGAGGCTTCCTCCCTAAGTCAATGATTTCAGCTAGTGCACCCTCCTGGCACGTCTTTGTCTAAAATTCCGCAGAATTCAGAAGTGCACTCCTTGCACTGGCTTACAGAGACCACAATACTCTGTCATGCATGCATGAAACCACAAAGAATCCAAACCGGAAAATCAAAGAAATCTACAGACAACGAATTCTACCTGTAACCTGTAAATGCATACAAACATGCATCTACAACATATCATCAATGCATAAAGACATTCATTCATGAATTAACAAACACATGAACAACAACATGCAAGAAAAATTGCTATGATTGTATTAATATTAAATGCCTCTTTACAACGTGAGCTCGGACTGCAACAGAGTCTCAGCTCTCCTCTCTTCTCTCTTCTTTTCTCTCTTCTTTTCTGCCTTCTACTCTTCTTCCTACTAAAAAAAACTATATACAAAGAAGATATTTTTTGACAAAGATGGGCTCCTCGAGCTCTTCCCTCCATCCTCACCAACTCTCATTAATTTACATTCAATTTCATTGAATGACTATCTAGTCTGAATTAGATCTAGATCTCAACCTTACAACTGTTTAAGGAAACCTTTATCTAAGCCTGTGCACATGCCTAACTTTTGTCTCTACCAGCCTTATAATCATTTAATACAATAAATTCAAATTTTAAATTTGAAAGTGAGAGGGTTGCACCTCTCCTCTCCATTGAACACGCTTGATGTGCTGGTGGGCTAGCGCGTAGCTGGCTTGGAGCGATGCTCCTGCATCATACTCCTCCGTTGCAAAAAACACAAGCTCCTGCTCATGAGCTTCCCAACACCGCTGTTGAAATCCACCTGGATCCCAAACAATTCTTTGGAGCTATCCATCTGCTCCACTGCTTTGCTGTTGTTGCTACTGCTATGGCAGGTTCTCCTCTGCTCATCTTCCCTTTGCTGACCGCTTCTGTTGATCTGATCATCAGCCTTCTGATCTCCTTAATTATCTCGTCTAGCTGCCCGAGTGGCTGGCTCTCTTTATGCAGTCTTCTCCACTGCACTTCTTCATCCTTATCAGTGGGCAGATCAACTAGATCTCCCATGCCATCTTCTTCCTCTGTGGCCTCAGTTTGCCACCCTGCTACAAAATTCAGCTCTGTAGTCTTATCTTCTTGACTAACCTGTTGTTCAGTCACCTCCTCTGACAGACTTGCTTCTGCCATTTTTCCTTCTGTTGGTTGAATTCTAGCTTCCTCCAGCTGCTCCTCAGACTAGAATTTTCCTTCATCTGCTGCTGCATGCCTCGACACCGCAACTATCATCTGTTCATCTCCTTGGCTGAAAATTCTGAGTGATTCCTCAAAGTGATCCTCTGCTAACATCTGCATGACTGTCTCCTCATGGTAGTCATCTACTGGCTCTGGATGGTTCAACCAATCCTCCAACATTTCTATCTCCTTCTCCCATGGAGTGAGCATCTCAACTGTGTGCTCCTCTTCTTTTCCTTGGGCAGCTTCTAATATCTACTCCATCTCTTAGACATTCACAACTGGCTATCCCTCCGTTGTTGCTGCATTGGCAACACACACGCTGGCCTCAACTGGACTATATGGTAGGAATACCTTTATCCTTCCAATCATCCTCTTTTGATCTTCCTTTTGGATGGTACAAGTTTTTAACTTGTCATCGTCTTCATTCACATGGTCTGCAAAACCACATGAATCTTCACTTCTTAGCACTCCTCGCTGACCTGAACTCACTGCTGAGTCCTTGAGACTTTTAGACAGTCTCAACTTCTCTCCCTTGCCCACCTAACAATATGGGATTTCCTCTTTGCCCTCCTAGTAGTCCATGAGATCCTCCAACGATCTCATCTCATTTCCCTCTTGGCAATTTGAACTTTCAACACCGCCCTCCTTGTAGTATACGAGACCTTTGCTTGATCTCTTTCTATTGCCCACCTGGAAATTTGAAAGTCCATCTCTGCCCACTTGGTAGTCTATGAGATCTCTTCTCGATCTCTCTTCTTCATCACTGAGATTTCTCACAGCCTCTGGTTCACACACATGAACCATCTCCTCTTCATCTCTGAGGATTTCCACATACCTCAGCCACCTCCTCAATAGTCTTCGCTGTCCTCTGGCCAACAATTTCTTGACTGGCCACTTTGCTTTCCTCCTTAGAGGCCATTCATACACCCAATGTGGCTTTGCATCCTACTGCATTCACAATGAAAGCTCTTCCATCCTTTCCCTTATCTCAGCGAGTTCCAGATCCATCTCTGGGTTTTTCTTCTGCTTACGGTCTTCCTTGTGACCATGCCCATGGCCTTTAGTATCCATCTTCTTATTCCTGTCTGCCCTCCTGGAAACTTTGTTGCTTTCACTCTGCAACCATGAGTGCTTCCAACATCTCCTACAGTCCTCCTGACTGTCTATTGACTGCTCCACATCTGCGAACAATCACCACAGAGATTCAACACTCTGTCTCCTCCTTTAGCTGTTGTCTCCTTTGCCTGAAGTCTACAGGAGAAAATATCAACTCTGATACCACACTGACGCAGTCCCCCAGCCCTTGGGCCGAGATTCACACAAGATCGTTCTTCTCCGAATCCGCAGAACTGAAATAGTTCTTTCAGGCCCTCACTGGAACCCCACGAATTTGATCCATAGGTCCTTCCCTGAAAACCCCACCTGCACGACGTGCATCAGGCATAAGTCTTCACCTCCTTCTACCGAACCCAAAATAGAGTTCTCCCTTGACCCAATAGTCCTAGCTGTATCAGGATTTCGGTGACTGGGAGTTTGAAATGCAACGACCCAATCCACTGCCTCCTCTACTTTCCGAACCCTGAAATGCCAAAATGCCGAAAAGGGCTCAACGGCTCTGGCTCATGATGTTCCTCTGAATGCTTTCGAGATTTCGTGATATTACGAGTCAGGACTCCACGTGTACCGACTCCTAGCCTCTCAAATACCCGGGTCCCAAAATGCCAAAATGACAGTCCACGACAAAGTGATACTGGATTTCACGATTCGGGAAGCTACGATCCAAGCGTTCTCCCTGTTCTCTATCCTTCCAATCCCCGGTGCTCGAATCCCCGAATTCCTGAAATGGGAATTCACACATGAGATCCAACGACTCTCGATGAGTTGGATCAAACGATCCAGATCCTTTTGGAGTTCCGTGAACCAGAAGTTCATGATGCAGTGACTCCAAAATCACTTGTTGCTCCAAACCTTGAACTCTGAAATGCCGAAATGATGAATTCCAATATGCTGAAATGCCAAACCCCACTCCAAAGGGGAATCAACGACTCCTAATATTTTCGGGATTTCGTGAACCGGAAGTTCGCGATGCAGTGACTCCAAAATCTCTTGTCACGCCAATCCCGAAATTCTCAAAATATGAGTTTGTTCAGGATCCGACGACTATCAGTCCTTTGTGCTAGATCTGACGGCCCAGAGCTAATATTCTACACTCTCTCCTGCTATTGTCTAGACATGAAACTCAACAGTCCAGATCTCGTCTCTTCAACTGATCTAATGGTAGTTGTTCTCTACCTTGAGCATGGCCTTCCTCCTTTCCCTTGGAAGATTTATTGCTCCAAAAAGCCTCGGCCTTTGTTTCTGCTGTGAAGCCTGTAACCTTGGCTCCCGCCTGTATTCTAAGAGGCGTTCCTCCTCCTGAGCTTCTCAAACTATGAACCCTCCAAAGGTTTTTCTCGACCTCTGCACTCCTTGTGCCTGACAAGCCTTCCAACGACTGTCTATCACCACTTCACCCAAATATTATCCTAGTGCACTCCTTGCACAGGTATTTTTCCTGCTTGGGCTTCAACTGCTCGAACCTCAATGGTCTCTGTCCCTTCCTCTCCTTGAAGGGGTGGAATTTCCCTCCTCTGCAACTTCCCACTCAAGCACGCCTTGCTGAGCCTACAAGATGTTCATAAATCCTATGAGTGTCTTCCCTGTGACACTTCCCTTATCTCAGAACTTGAAAGAGAGTTCTTCTGTGCACTCTATGCAACTGCTCAATTCCCTCCTGGCAGAGCTTCCACATAACCCTCAGTGATTTTTTTATCTCTGTGCCTTCCTCTGCACAATCTTACCTCCAGGGTGTTCAACAACCTTGAGGCTTCATCCTTGGGTCTAATACTTCTTTTGGTGCGCCCTCCTGGCACAACTCTATCCAAATTCCACAGAATCTAGAAGTGTACTCTATGAACTGCTCAATGAATCTTGTGCATTTTCTCAATGCCATCCTGGCAGAGCCTTTACAAAATTCTCAACAATTCTGCTTCTCCTCTCTGTGCTCTTCTCTGCACAATTTCTCCTTCAAGGTGTTCAACAACCTTGATGCTTCCTCCCTGAGTCAATGATTTCAGCTAGTGCGCCCTTTGGGCACGTCTTTGTTTGAAATTCCATAGAATTCAGAAGTGCACTCCTTGCACTGGCTTACAGAGACCGCAGTACTCTGTCATGCACTCTTGCATGAAACCGTAAAGAATACAAACTTGAAAATCATAGAACTCAATAGAGAACGACCCCTACCTGTAACCTGTAAATGCGTACAAACATACATCTACAACATATCATCAACCCATAAAGACATTCATTAATGAATTCACAAACACATGAACAAAAACATGTAGGAAAAACTTCTATGATTGTATTAATGTGAAATTCCTCTTTACAACGTGAGCTCGGACTGCAACAGAGTCTCGGCTCTCCTCTCTTCTCTCTTCTTTTCTCTATTCTTTTCTGCCTTCTACTCTTCTTCCTATTAAAAAAAACTAGATACAAAGAAGATCTTTTTTTACAAAGAGGGGCTCCTCGAGATCTTCCCTCCATCCTCACCAACTCTCATTAATTTACATTCAATTTCATTGAATGGTTGCCTAGTCCGAATCGATTCTAGATCTCAGCCTTACAACTATTTAAGGAAACCTTTATCTAAGCCTGCGCACATGCTTGGATTTTGGCTCTACTAGCCTTACAATAATTTAATACAATAAATTCAAAATTGAAATTTGAAAGTGAGAGGGTTGCGCCTCTCCTCTCCATTGAACACGCTTGATGTGTTGGTTGGCTGGCGCATAGCTGGTTTGGAGCGATGCTCCTGCATCAGACTCCTAAGGAGTTCAAAGTAGGGTATCATGTGTATCTTCTAATCAATCCAAGACAAATATCCTTGAGAATGGGAACTTGTGCCAAGTTGGTGTAAATGTGTTGAACCTACACAAAAAATATAATACACAGATTTGTAGAGAGAATTTGAGAAAGAAGAAGAAGGAGAGAAAAGAATGAAAGAATTCTCATTAACCGTTTTCCACACTCAAAGAGTGAATAATTTAAAATAGATATATGATATATGAGTAACAAATGCACCATAGTGGTGGTCTATAGTGATATGGACACACACCAATAGTTACGGGAGTAAACTGCCACCTAGTCTAGTCTCTCAGGCAATTACGGGAGTGAACTGCCACCTAGTTGAGTTAACTAGTCAACTAGTCTTCAGTTAATTGACTGAAACCGAGTGAGGTGAGGAGGATATTAGGGAATCATGAGTAATGCACTAGTATGGTGGTGATCCCAAGGACAATGTACATTAGTTGGTGATGATACCAATGTTGCATGTTGACAAAACCAATGCAACATCTAGACTCCACTCAACTAGTCAAACTGAAGAGAATATTCTCCCTAGAGGAATATTCTTCCTAAAATATAGGAGACTAAATAATCACTAATAAACAAGGAAAAAACTTAGGAAAAATAAATCCTAGGGGTGTGTGAAGTAACTCCAACACCCCCCCTGAACATCACTATGGTGAAAATAAAGAATGGGTCCCAACAACGAGGCCATGTTAGGTACCCAAATACAAAAGATACATTGAAATAAATGAAGAAAGAGGGAAAACCTCATGGGAAAACCTCATGGGAAAACCTCATGGGAAAACCCCCCTATCAAATTACAATGCATAAAAAAATAAAATTTGAAGGAACAAAAAACAGTTGCTAAGCAACCTTGTCCTTCACTCCAAGAAGACCTCGCAACTATGCAAGTTTGTGCTCGTTGAAGATTTTGTTGAAGATGTAGATGTTTGAATGGATCCTATGAAGTAGATGCATCATTGAGATGTCCAAACATATCAACTTTCTCTTCTTGTAATGAAAAATATCTAAATAAAGTTTGGATGAAATTTTGAAAACTGTGTGGTTGTTTCTAGAAAAACTCTGAAATTTTATTGATTTTAAAACGATCATAACTTCACTTCCCGGACTCTGTTTCGGACGATATTTTTTTTGAAATTGGATATTTCCGCAAGAGGAATTAAAATATATAATTTGTTTCTGCAACTTTTTCTCAAAAAAGACCATAATTGAGTTTGATGTGCGCGGATCCCTTTTCGTCTCCTGAGATGCATGCATTGCACATGGAAAAGTGTCTGCATTTGACCAATATCCAACGAAGGCTAGTGCACCAAGCAAGGATAACCAAATACCAAGCAGAAAATACAAACCAAAAACCCAAAACAAGATCACTACTACAACAGTTGCAGTTCTCCTTCACTCATGCGAACTTCTTGTCCTTACGCAGTCGTGAGTGAGTGACAAATGAGTTCTAGCTCCCTTTATTTATACTGCTTGATCTTAACTGACTAGGCTAAATTCTCTTCCTGGGGGATAATAACTCAATATTAATTTGTTCTATTAAGCCGACTTGTCTTCTAGGGTTATTATTGAAAGACTTAAGGTTTCTCTTGCTTCCCGAAATATTCTAGTCTCCTCAAAGGTTACATGTGGAGGTTAATACCACCCGCAACTACCATAATATCAACACTCCATCCTAGCTAGGGAGGTATTAAAGGAAATGGTCTTGAGCACAAATAAACCATTCAACCGGTAGAATCATCATAGTCATAGAGGCTATCTCATGATCAAATCATGAGCACCATCATCACTATCCAACTAGATAGTCTCCATGGAAATCATAATAGTGCCATCCAATAGAACACATCTGTGTCTATACATAGTAGTATACAACTACTATTCAATGGTACATAACCACTCATAGTAGCACACTGCTACTGACCAGTGACACACAATCAATACCAGTGTATCACATCCACCAAAGTAGCATACAAATACTATCCAGAGACATACAATCTCTACAATAATCATATCATCTGATATCAACAATATCATGATACACACTGAGTCATCTAGGCCATTCTTCCACTCACAACTGTGACATATGGAAGAGAATCTTCCCTCAAAAAGTTAAGAATCATTCATGGGATATCTAGACTATTCTTCTCAAGCATAGAAGAATAATTGTCCTTGATTTCTAAACCTGAACCATTCACCTAACTGGGCCATTCCTCCGACACAAATCACTGTGCCACCTGGAGAGAATGAGTCTTCCCTAGGGAATGACTGTCCTTGATTGCTGAACCTGGACCATTCACATAACTGGGCCATTCCTTTGGCACTAATCATAGTGAAAATTTGAGATAATGAGTATGCCCTAGGGAATGACTGTCTGAACCATTTCCTAAGGAAATAACTTTCCTCCACCAACCTCCAAAACAGAGCATTCTTCAAAACTATTCACAACTGTGAACTTCGAAAGAATGACTTCCCAGAGAGGAAGACCATTCTACTTGGCCACTACTCATAGTGTCTGCCAAGAAGAATGAATGTCCTAGACCATTCCCCCACATTGGCCACAAGGGGAATCACTTTCTATGGTATACAAAAAATCTATCGAATTGTTTTCATTACAAAAATGATTGTCCGATCTGGACCATTTTACAAACTGGAAAATGATTGTCCGATCTGGACCATTTTACGAACTGGAAAATGACTGTCCAATCTGGACCATTTTATGAACTAGAAAATGACTATCCATTAGAAATCTCGAACCACTTTCCGGATTGGAAAGGAACTGCCCAACCTGGACCTTTTTCCAAATTGGAAAATGACTGCCCATGAATCAATAACATATCATTTCTCCATCCCAACCTGGGGATCCATCTCTTGCTTTTCAACTAAGGGAGTTATCTCCTTGATCCCCATCTTGTCCCTTAAGTACGTAAAATTTATCCCGGATGTAGGCTTTGTCAAAATATATGCTACCTCCTCATCTGTGGAGATATATTGGAGTTTCACTTCTCCTTCCTCGATTTTATCAAGAATAAAGTATTATTTGACCTCAATATGTTTCAACTGTTCATGAAACACTGGGTGTTTTGATAGCCTCATACAATTTTGATTGTCACAGTATATTACAATTGAATCTAGTACCTGACCAAATAATACAGAAATCATCTTCCTTATCCATACTTCTTCGATACATGCCTCACATGCAACGATATTTTTTTTTTATGTAGTGTTGAGTGAGACGGACCTTTGTTACCTTCTGGCCCATGATAGTATAGAAGAGCCCAAAATAAAACACATCCCTGAAGTACTCCTTCTGTCTTTTGCACTCCCTGCCCAATTTGAGTTTGTGAATCCATGAAGTTGTATATCACTGGTTGAGGTGTATCTTAAACCATAGTTTAACATCCTATGAATATATCTTAGAACATGCTTTGCAGTTATCGAGTGCTCATGTCTAGGTTCCACCTGGAACTAGCTTAACGTGTTTACAACAAAGAAAATATTTGGTCTGTATTCACTAGATACATAAATGACCCAATCAATTGTTGATATAGGGATGGGTCTATTGGATAAGAATCCGAGTCTGTTACTTTTCTTATATCTATGGTCATATGATTGGCCATGGATTTGTACTCCATCATTCCAATTTTTTGTAGAATATTCACTGCATACTTTCGTTGTCCAAGGAAGATTTCACCATGCTTCTTCCATACTTCTAGTCCCAAGTAATAGTGCATGAGACCAAGATATTTCATATCGAACTCAAAATATAATTCCTTCTTACACTAGTTGATGAGAGACTCTCCTGTTGGACACACCGACTACACTGAGAGGGGGGGTGAATAGTGTAGGGATCTTTTTCCCAAAACTTCCCCTTCAAAAAACTCTTAGTTAGCAATCACCATTTACTCATTACTTATTTTTTTCATTTATAATCAGTTACATGTGAACATATATCAACAATATATTATCAAAAAATAATCACCACAAGGAAAACAAGGAACACAAGATGTATGTACAATTTTCTTTTTTTTATGGACTAAAATCCTTGGGTTATCATCAACAATTGAATAGAGTACAACTCTACAAGAGCACTAGCTCTATAATGCAAGACTCATCTTACACCCTCAGCACCAAATGAGATGAGGCAACGATCCTCAACAAATATCAATATGTCAATAGGTATGTGACCTATTGGTAGTGAAACATGCATATGTACGTGCCCTACCAATAATACAACTCGTGTATGTACGCGGTCAGTCTGTAATACAACCTGCATATTACTTCTGAGCAATTAAAATTTTCTTTTCATCACGCACTCAGATCCTCTACAACCTTCAATCACATTATCTTCTTTCTCTCACTGTCCAATTTTACCCATAACCAATCACAACACATCCAAGCTCTCCAACAACTTAATCATGCCTCTCAACCATACAATATGAATACTACTCATCATGTATAAGCAACCAATATACTATAGAAATCATATCAGTATTGAATCATAAGAGTGGTGTTCACTCCATCAACCAACACAAACCACATCACAACAACCATACCAATAATGCCTTAAGCATTCACCACACAAAAAGAAAGAGTATCCATCAAAACAACAATGTAACTAGACCAGAGTTTCTATGGAAAATCTAATCCCATAGAATGTAGATCTGGATCTTTCTTCAGTCTTCAAGAAGCTATCATTATATCACTTACAAGTCTTCATGACTTCAGCCACTGTACGTGCTCTGTCTTCATTCATCTCATGTATGTACACTCCCTAGATCACTGCAGCCCGCGTATACCTCAGAAACTAGGGTTTTTGAACTTCCAAGACTTTTTTTGTCATGATCTCAGACTTGAAAAAACTTTGATGCATCCATGATATCCTCCATACACACTCTCTCTCAGAATAGATCTTCAATACATGCTCAAGAGATGCACACAAGAGATTCACAAAAGATATCTTTCACAAGAGGGATTTCACCATAAAGCGTCTTCCCATGAGGGATTTCACCATAAGGGGACCACTTTGGAGTTCATCCATTTGTACACCTTATCAACCATGATAAGATAATAAATATTCATCTTTACATAAACAATGCATCATATACCAATGAAACCACATCGATCCATCATCATCAATATACTATGATAAGGCATGTATACATAAAACCTTTGAACTTTGACATCATTGAATCATCCTTTGGCATCAACCAATTCCTTGACATCAATCATTTGACATGAATCAATCAATTATCCTTTGGCATCAATCATTTGACATGAATTAATTAAACCTTTGGCATCAATGACAACATGATCCAACAATGTCCCCCTTTGTCATTGATGACAATACCAACATTGATGTCAACACCAATTATTGATGTCAACATGTAGACAAGGCATGCTCCACATCAATAGTCATCAATCACATCAATGTGACTATCTCTCCCCATCAATAATCATCAATCACATCAATGTGACTATCTCTCCCCCTTTGACATCAATGGAAAAGGGTCATTCTCCTCTTGGGGCTACTCCCCCTGCTTGAACTCGCCTTGGGGTTGCTCCCCCTGCCTGAATTCCTTTGATCTTCCTTTGAATAATCTCTCCCCTTTTTGAATAAGGGATATCACTCTGATGTAATTCTAAAGATACATCGCTCATACTCCCCCTCTAACCATTGCTCCCCCTAGAACTATGCCTATGTTCTCTTTCTCCAAATATAGGGCTCTTTCCTCCTAGAATCATGGGAAGAAGAATGACTCCCCCTATGGGTATGTCTCCCCTTATATTCTCTGCAATATGAATAATATGCTACCATATGAGGATCCTTGGACCTTTCCATGCATCAAACTCATGCCATACCAAACATCATGAAACAAAATATATGTCAATGAATGAACAAATACATCATGTGCCAAAACATGTGCCAATAGTATACCAATCATATGCCTCCATCAACATGCCAACCATGTGCATCTACCAATATGCCAACCATGTGCATCTACCAATATGCCAATCATGTGCATCTACCAGTGGTGTACTTTTAGCCAAGTACTATCATCCAAACATATACCATCTATGAGTGTACCAAACATGTACATCAACATTTATCACCACTTGTACCATTAAAGTACATCAACCATGCACCAATACCACAACAATATGAATCCTCATACATGTATGCCAAATCCACAGAACAGGTGCCAATCAAACTGCTAGTAGGTCCCTCTACAATTGTATTAGAAGTGTACCAATCATGCATCAACTATAAATCAAGCTATGACTCGTCAATGATGTACAACATGATCACCTCATCAACTCACCAACTACATGTCCCAATATGTAGTCCAACCATATGCCAAATGCATGCATCAAGTAAGATTCCAATAATACATCATAAGATATATCAATGAAACTCATATTTACCAGCCATGTGCCCCAACAAATCCGCCTCAATCCTCCATTCACTATGGAAAATACAAAGAATCCAACAATACATGTACTTAGTATCGTGCTTCAATAGATCAATGACATCTCTAGCTAGCATCATCAAGATATATCACATAACCAAGGTACCATAACTTCACTGTCATAACCATCATTGTTCTTCAACAGAAAATGCCTCAATCCATACTCATGGGTTAGTGCCATGCATCCAAGATATCCTTTCATTATATATCATCACCATACATAATCCAATATGTAATCATGCAAATCTGTAGCAAACAATGTCAAAACCTACAAAAAACTATGTGAGACCTTGCAACATAGAGTTATACCATCACATCAAGCTGCAACCCATGTGAATAGCCTTTTCCCTAAGGTTTTATCATATATACTCGTGTATGTGTGTTACCTATTCAAGGTCAGACTGCGTATGTACATGATTGCTACCACTGTCACCTGCTTATGCTTCAGTAGATGACACACTTGAACTTCCCTTAAGGCTTCCATTCTGCTCTGGTTGTTCAGTCTTCCTCACCCACTTCTGAAGGTGTCCCTGCTTCTCAGAACTTGAGCTTTGAGCTTCCATATTTTCAAGGATGTCTCCCTTCCTTACTTCATTCCTTCTTCTAGTCATTCTATATGAAGTCCTCATCATGGACTTTCTTCTTGTGTTCCAACAATCCTGGGATTTGTGACCAAATCCACTACAGCTGTAGCATTTCATGTTGTGACAGTGAACAAAAATGTGTCCTACTTGATCACATCTCCAACAACTTATGGTGTTATGAAATCTTCCATTATTTATCCTTGCATAAGATCTGCATTTCAAATCTTTCTAACCATATTCATTACATGAATAACATTGACCATGAAAAACACTTTCATACCTTTGCTTTGGTGTCCATCTTCCTTGAGGTGTAAGGATGGCTTCTTGATGTCTTCCTTGCTTTGTTCTTTTGAAACTTTCTTTCCATTGTGTAGATGGTTTACTTGCAACATTATCTTCATCCTTTGAGAGTGAGGGACTTATATCATGCTTCTTTGAGGTGCTTGCATCAACATGTGTAGCTTCTCCCTTGTATCCAAGACTTGAATTATCATTTGGTGATATTTGACTTTCCAAGATCTCATTCAAGATTTTTGAGCTATTCAAGAATTTGTTTGACTTTTCTACTTTCTTTCTAAGATCAACAACTTCAACTTCTAGCTTATGACATGACTCTTCCTTTTCATTTACTTGATTCTTCAATAGTTCCTCTACCCTTTTTGTTGGGTATGTGTTATATTCTTTGCATGTGTGTGT
>SNQJ01S0108231.1:0-11242 GCA_010110895.2 Picea sitchensis
TTGTGACTCAACAGGAGAAGTTGAATCAGAAACATGCTAAATGGGTAGAGTATATGCAGAATTTTACATTTGTAATTAAACAAATTTCAAGTACTGCTAACAAAGTGGTTGATGCTTTGAGCAGGAAGTGTTTGTTGCTGCAGGAGTTTCGAGTCAAAACATTGGGTTTTGAAAATCTTAGGGACATGTATGCAAGTGATGCAGATTTTGCAGAAGCATATGAAGTAGCTGAGAATCTAGTTCTCAGAGACAGAAGCCCATGGATAGATTATATGATCCAGGAAGGATTGTTGTTCAAAGGCAATCAATTGTGCATTCCAAATTGTTCTATGAGGGAGAACTTGTTGAAAGAAAAGCACATCGGTGGATTAGCAGGGAACTTTGGCCACGACAAGACATTTGCAAAGCTAAGAGAAGTGTACTTTTGGCTAGGGATGCGGTCGAAAGTCAAGAAATTTGTTGACAGGTGGAGAATTTGCCAGCATTCAAAGGGCAGGAAGCAGAATGCAGGCCTTTATCAACCATTGCCCATACCAGAAAGGCTATGGGAGGAGATCAACATGGATTTCGTACTAGGATTGTCGAGGATGCGAAGAGGACATGATTCGATATTTGTGGTGGTCGACAAGTTTTCTAAAATGGCACATTTTGTTCCATGCCAGAAGACCAGTGATGCGACTCACATCGCAAACTTATTTTTCAAGGAGGTTGTTAGAATTCATGGACTGCCGAAAAGCATAGTTTCGGACAGGGATACAAAATTTATTGGACATTTCTGGAGGACACTCTAGAAGAAGATGGGAACTACTTTGATGTTTAGTTCTACCTATCATCCACAGACAAATGGGAAAATAGAGGTGGTAAATAGAAGTCTGGGAGATTTACTAAGAAGCTTGGTGACAGAGCACCATAGCAGCTGGGACAATGTATTGCCACATGCATAATTCGCCTACAATGATTCGGTGAATAGGAGCACAGGTAAGAGTCCATTTGAGATTGTATACGGCAGGTAGCCGAGGGGAGTTTCTGAACTACGGGATTCAGAGTAGACTGCTATCAGCAGTGCCAATGCTGAAGAATTCGCTGAGGAAATAAGGGAACTTCACAGCAGGGTGAAGCAACGATTGACAGATTCAAGCCTGGAGTATAAGCGTAGAGCAGATCAACATCGGAGACANTAAAGAAATTGGGAGAAAATGCTTATGAGATTGAGCTGCCGGATGGAATCGGGATATCTCCGGTATTTAACATAGAATATTTATACCCATACAAGGCAGGAGAACTAGAAACTGGAACTGAGGAGCCAGAGGTTCAGTGGAAAAGGCAGTTTTTGATTGCAGAGAAACCACAGATGGAGAGTATACTCGACCGAAAGGTGAGCAAAAGGACCAGGCGGAAGGAGTATTTTGAGTATCTGGTGAAATGGAAAAACCATCCAGTGGAGGAAGCCAGCTGGGAAACAGAAGCAAAGATTCAGGAGCATGGACAGACCGTGTAGGAGCTCATGGACAGGAGCCCATGAAATCTTTCAAACAAGGGAGTATGATGCTGGAGAATCACAATTACCAAAGCAAGTGTAGAGCCAGCGTGTGTGTTTTTAAACACATGACATTTAGCTTGATAACTTTTTGAAATGAAGTGCCAAACCTTCAAGGAACCATTTATGAAGGAGCGCCTTTTGTATAGTGTATTAGACCTCGAGCCAAACTCTCTTGTCTGAAGTAGATAGGAGGCATTTAATCTAGTAAATGCAGGTAGATAGGATTTTATTTCCAGATTAGACAGTTTTAGAATTCGTGAGTGAAAACGGATATAGACACCCTCCTTTGTACATTGTAACATTAGCCAACATAGTTCAGAGCAGGAAGAGCATAGGAGAATAGCAGAGACATGTAGAAGACCTCCACGTACAGATCTTGAATTAATGAAAGGGATTGATTCAGACTCATGGGTTTTGTGTTTTCTCTCTGTGTGTGTTAATATTATGCTCATGAATGTTTGTTTTCCTGTTATGAATTGTTTGTATATGCTGTGCATGTGATTTCATGTTTCAACCTGAAGTCTGAAAGGGAGATGGAATGAGTTTCAATTGTTTCTCTGTCTGAGCCAGGAGATTCCTGCAAGGTGTGCAGTTGAATTCATCCGCAAAGAGTGCGTTGATGAAGGCTCAGTAGGTTAACCTTTGTTCTCATTCACCCAGGAGTGGAAACATATTTCTGAAGCCATGCAAGGAGTGTGCAGGCTGGAGAGGAAGCCTCAGTTGCAAATCTGAGCAAAGGGGAATCGAAGACTGCTGCTGCAAGAAGTGTGTAGAGTTAGAAGGATTCAACACTTGGGAAGTTGTTGAATATTGAGCGTGAGGAGTGCGCACAAGCCCCTCTGAGGGAATCAGAGTTGGGGAAGCTCAAGAGGTATAGAACCCTTGAGGTATCGTCAAAGGAGAGAACTGGAGTTTCGTGTTGTGGAAGTGTTTGAAGAAGCATCGCAAGTAGCGTGTATGTGAACAAGTCTTCGTAGAGGAGTACTTGATCCCTTTCATGGAATTCATTTGGAAAGGAATCGACGATCAGATTCTTAGGGAAGACACACGAAAGATCAACAACCGTCAGATCTTAAAGAGTTGCGCAGGGTTTAAGTCTAGGGGTACAGAGGAGAAGTCCCGACCAAGGTCATCGAGATATCAGGGTCATCGGGGTTTTGTTAAGGCAGAGAACTGAGACCGTGTAGTTCTCGAAATCCCGAGGAAGGATCTCAGTCGTGGATTGGATAGACATGCGTCAGGAATATGAGAGCAGTCAGAGTTCAACTCGTCGGAGAATCGGGGTTCTCGGAGTAGTGAACCTCGTGCATAGTGAGATCGTGATCGACAATTTCCCGACTCAGTCGGAGCCGTTGATTTGAGGGACACGTGTCTGAAGATCAGAAAGAATCAGAGTTCGACATTTTGGGGTTTCTACAGACATAAGAATCGCTGCATCAAGCATCGCGATTTTGCGATACCCGATAGGGCAACGAGGAAGTGGTGACATGGAGGAGCGAGCTCTCATGTGCATCGGAGATCAGAAATTCAGGATTCTCAGTGATGAGAACCTCACGATAGGAGGAGTCGCGAAGTTCCGAAACGCGATGGTCTCACAATTGTAGTACTTCAGTGGAGGACAGGTGTCATCGGGGTTCGGAACTTGGCAAGCATCGTGAATCAGTGTAACGGGAATCATGATTTCCTTATCGCGCGGAAGTTCAGGCCATAGGCACCAGGGAGGAGACAGGTGTCAATGAGTCAACCCTCGCAGTGGGTCGACGCCAGGTGGCATCGGGAATTAGGGAATCAAATATCCCGAGGGCATGAGATCTACGCATTTCCAATTCGCGAATTCCAAATTTTCGACAGGGGAAGCCTGTGGTCTCGTGGACGTGCAGGTCGTGTGAGAAGGAGTTATCTGGAGGGAGCGAAGGGTGCAACGAGTGCTATCGGGAATCGAGGCTTTGCGAGGCAAGTGATCTATGACCTCGTAAGGGGTGATTTCCCGATGGGATAATTCCCGACAAGAGTAAGAAATATGTGGTGGATACTTATCGGGTTTTGGGAATTAGCAAGTACCGATCCCGTGAGCTCAAGATTCGCAATAACACGAAACCCGATCTCCCGATAAAGCGAAGGGAGATCAAAAGGAGAATTCTGTGGGTAGTTAAAGGTCCCGATAAGGGATCGGAAGAACCTCTTTGGGTTCTTCGGGCCATGGAAAGGAGAGAGAAGGTCCTGTGAGAGAGTAGGCATGCCCTGGGTGGCACGTCGGTGTCACTTCTTCCCCTCACGTGACTACCAATGGTGACCACAGGTTGCGCCAAAAGGTGCTTCGTATTTCATGAACTTATGAACTTCATCAAGCCTGATCATTGGTCGAGATCTCTGATGATCCGACGATCCAAATCTCATTGTTATCTCGGATATCACAATTCCTGTGATGAAGGGTCTTGATGCTCCAAGTCGCGATCGATGAGACTCCCAGATGGAGCTTAACACCACTAGCTTCTTCCTCCATATTTCGCAGATGTAACCACTGGCTATGAGCATAGCCTTATTCGAAAACACATTTCAGACTTTTACGTCTCGGGTATTCTGTCATGCTTTGATCTATCACCACGTGCCCTCTTAGATCAATGATCCAGATCTTATCGCAATTTCACCGCTTCATTATCCTTCTTCATGCCTGATCAATGGTCCACAATCCTTGGTGATCTGACGGTCTAGATCTTTTCGTGATCTCGCGTATCGCAATTTCTGTGATGAAGAGTCTCGATATTCCAAGTTGTGAACGTTGAAATGGAACTTAGCAATTAGCTCCTTCCCTTAATCCTTCAACAATGTGACCTTGAGATATGACCACTTGCCAATCAAATGAGCACTTAGCTCCTTTGACGTTCCAGTCGGCGAAATGATGATCTTTCACCATGTGTCCTATGGAACCAACGATCCAGATAATATTGTGATTTCACCATGTTTCCTTCTTGAATCAACGGTCAAGATCTTATCGCGATGTTGCATATCGTGAGTTTGAACCTCTTTCCTTTGGATTTCCCGATCTGCAAAACTCCGAAACAAAACCTTTGCAATGCTTTGACTATTTTTCTCCTTCTGAGCTTACATTGTTGATCTTGCCATTATCGCTATGCTACTGATTGTGTTGATCTTCGCCATCAATGACAAACACACATACTCTACCTCTGTCTAAAAACATGCCAACACAATGATGGTTCCGTGTTGCAACTTGGTGGGATCGATCCTATAGCAAAGAGAAAAAGACAATGAGGTGCAACAAGTGGAGGTGGAATCCTATCTTAAATGCACAAAATTGGAAAAAACAATTTTCACCAAAGGACCTTAAAAGTGCCCCAAATCTCAAAAACGTTCACCGAACCAGAAGTAAAATGTACCGTAACATAAAAAACAAAGATAAAAAATCAACGATTGCCCCTCAAGCATAAATGCCTCAATGTCAGGATGCTAGTAATCTATCAAAGCATTCAACAACCTAGGTTGTTCCCTCATGAACAGACACTGGAAGAATTTCAACAACCCACATTGCGCTAATACAACGATAGCAGCAGGGTCTTGTGAGACCAAAAAATCAATGTCTTCATTCTCCCTCTCTCTTCAATGGACATACATCCTGCAAAATGACAAGTTCATGGGGAGTTAACTCTTTCTTTTTATTTTTTTCCACATATTGGAGGGTGTACGCGGGCTATATTGCACACAGTCGCGTATGCACACATGTAGATTGTTTTCTGCATGCGGGCATATGCAGATTGTCCTAAGATATCCCGTGTACACGTAGGGCCGATCTTTTTAAAGGTCATCTCCCCCGCAAAAAACAAAAGGAAATGAAAAAGGGAAGAATGGAAATGCAGGAGGGGCTAGTTTGTACTTACTTGGTCCAAGCGGAAGTTCATTTCATCCACTGAATCTCCCATAATCAACTCTTTTGGAAAAGGGGTGTTTTTGAATTTTTTGTCAATTCTCAATTTACAATGGTGATAATGAGCTGCCAACTTCTATTTATAGACTTTTTGGCCCCTTTTTTGTCGTTTTTTGGACCCTTTTGTCGTTTTTTCTAGCCTGAAAATTGTTTAGTGTGGTTCTCGAGTTTCTTTTGGGATGTTACGATACATTTTACTTTTGGTTTGATGAATTTTTTTGAGATTTGGGGAACTTTTAAGGTCCTTTGGTGAAAAGTTTTTTTTCCAATTTTGTGCATTTAAGATAGGATTCCACCTCCACTTGTTGCACCTCGTTGTCTTTTTCTCTTTACCATAGGATCGATCCCACCGAGTTGTGACACAGAACCATCATTGCTACTTTAGAAGTGTCATAATTTAGTTGTAGAGCCTGGCTTTACATGGTTTCCCTAGTTATATCCTCTTTACTTTTGGCGTCCATGCCGTCATTAATGACTATAGGCTCGGGAGTCCTTTTTAGTTTTTCCTGATTACAAGTTTTGAGCCTCATTTGCATTGATTCATCATCTCTCTTGGCCTCACCCTTGGGACTCCCAAACAAAGACGAGTCTTATTTTAAGCCCCTTTCAGACCCTCTAAACATGAAAAGATTGTCGAGCGATCTTGTTGCCATTCATGCTCACCAAACTGAAATTTGAAGGCACTTATGTTCAATGGTAGTTTACCCCTTTTTCGATCTGGATGGTCAATTGTATGAACAAAGGTATACACTAGGAACTTCGGTTCGCTAGAAGAGTATTCTCAGGTATCACTTTAACCCTTTTTCAGGCCCAAGGGACTAAATTTATGAAAAAGGAACCCCCACGTAGTCCATAGTTAATCTCTTTTCAGACTCCCTAAAATTAAAAAAATTGTCGAGTGACCTTGTTTCTTCACACTCGTTAAATTGGTCCAGAAGAACATCCCTTATGGAGTCCATAGTTAATCTCTTTTTAGACTCCTTAAATATGAAAATATTGTTGAGAGATATTGTCTTTGTCACACTCATTAAAATGGTTTTGAATAGATGCCTTTTCGGTGCTAGTTTACCCCTTTTTTGAATCAACTAGACTACCATAAAAAAAGGTACCCCAATGGAATCTCCTTTTATGCTTTTTTAGACTCTTGAAAACTGAAAAAAAATGTCAAGATTACCTTCTCTGGGATCGTTAAAATTACATCGAAGGATGTTATCATTGTGTCTTATCAATCATATTTGCATTCCTGTGTCTTTGGCCTAATGTCATCTCCATGTTTCTATCAACTGAACCATCTGAAGCATGCCTTATAATGCAAGTCGTGTAGCACTTTGCCTTTGCATCTTAACACCTTGAACCATGGAGGAATTTTCCTGAGTGTCCTTTTCCTGCACATGTCTCCTTGCTCTGACCATCAGTATGTTCCTTATGGTTGGAACTAGTATGTTTGTGACATGTGTTCCTCCTTTGTAATGTAGCATTATTTCATTCTTTTTCAAGATTTCCAAAATTGTTGAAAAAGACAAAAAATCAAACATACCCCAAAAAGAGGAAGGGAAAAGTATTTTATTTTTCTGGTAGCACAATGAGTCGCCCTTGGAAAAATCACATCCTTTCGTTTGTTTGTCAAGTTATAGGATTTAATATGACCTTAGGAAGTTGTTATCACTACATAGAGTTGTGTCCTCCTCTGTTTGGATATCCTTCCAAAAATATGGATAGTTTGCATTGCCTCCTGCATAGTGAACTTATGTCAATTCCATGATACTCGAGTCTCATCATTTTTCGTGCTTTTGTCCAAAGGAAGTTTTACTAAATTTGATTCAACCCTCCTGTATGTTTTCTCTATTCATCATGCCCAACCATCCTGAAAATACAATCAAGTCCTTGCTCAAAATCAATGAAGTCCTTTGCCTGATTACCAAGATCCTCTTATATGTTCTCGACGAGCCGTTGCATACCTATGGATAGTGAAGTTGTACACTAATATTACACTCCTACCCTAGTTTTTAAGATCTTGAAGTCATTGCTCAAGCTTTGAAGGCCTCATCTCCAGCCATCATGCGTCATTGGCTTCTTGAAGATGGATACTATACATGTACATATTTTGATTTTAAGATGAAGATCCACATTGTATTGCTCGCGGTGGCACTTTATATAGTTATATGACATGGATATACAATGTATTTGATTGGAAGCCATGATTTTATTTCATCCTAAGCATCTGTATGCCTACCTCGGTGAGACAATTTTTTATTTTTTGCAGATGGCACCTCCCGAACTCTGGTCCCTGGGTTCACTCGCTTCATACGTTGGTGAATATTTGTAATGTATTTTGGCCATCAGATTCTCTTCTAACCTCACACATTAGGGGGAATATGTTATAACCCTAAATTTCACCAGACATGCATACCTAGCATCAGGCCACCTTACTTGATATCTTTTCCAAGCCATCATTCAACAAGTTCTTCTAAAAATCCATTCTTTTGAAGATGTACGCACCCTGCACCACTATTGCCCACATACACACTCTAGATGCACCACTGCAGCATGCGTACACTCACAAAAATCAAGAAAAATAAAAAATTGCAAAGGGATACGGGCTTTTGGGCCGTTACGAATCATTTGACAGCCTATGGTTGGTCACCCAACCGAATACCTAGATTTTTGGCCTATAAAATAAGGTGTTGGGGTCCCATTCCAAAAGGAAGAAAGAGAGAAAAGAAACTCTACCCATTTCAGTATTCCCCCTTTAACCCAATATTTTGCAACCACATTGTGAGTTTGAGCCAAAATTCCTTTTCTCAGCCCCCCTTTTCCTCCATTGCAAACCCTTGCCATTTCCCTAGACAGAACTAGAGGAGAAGAGCACGTGGAAGAAGTTGGTGCATGGTGAAGAGGATCCCAGGACCAAGTTCGAGGAGCATTTTCCGGTCTCATATTGTAAGTGACTTTGTGAGAATAATATAAAGAAGTACGTTTTCTGTCCCGCCAAATGATGTCTTCTATCTTCATGACTTATTTGTGTTTTTGTTAAGATATCTAACCCACTAATAGATATATAGAATGCATGCTTGTAGTTTCTTTTTTGTCTTTTGGTGAATGCAGGTTGGCCTTGGGAGGAGATCTATAGTCAAGAAACAACCGATCGCAAAGGGATTGACACTGGACATGGAGTTTAAGGTAGTCTTACCGGATCCCTAGACTTTGCTTTTTACGTATGATAGTGGGGTTATGTCAGTATAGCTGTTAAAAGTAGGAGACTTTAGATGGTTAGCTCTACCTACACTTTAGAACCTTGGTGTAAGTCCATAGAGGGGGTTTTCCCACTACATCATTGTACTATAAACCAACGTATATGAGGGTTTAGGGCTTCATTTCCTAATACTATCACATCATTCCCTTAAACACATAAGGTCTTAGCCAAGTTGCATTTCCTAAATTATTTTTTTGAAATGCGAACATCAAAATGAGGAACATTATTACTAGGTATTCATTCCCATTATCTACTTATATGCATTCATACTAATAATAACTAGAATATGCAACATTCATCATTACAATGAGAGTTCATTTAGCACAAAATGCAATTGAATAAGCATGAAATTCACATCATCCATATAAACAACAAGTTGGAACACAAATACAACATGGTGCATGCTTCCATTATATTTAATCACTAAAAAGTATATCATTTTTATCATGCATTAGATCTACCCACTACAAGAACTAAATTAGTGGGCATGCATTAGATCTAGATTCAGTCATTAGTGGGCATAAAATTGACATATATTTGTGTCAACATTTGAGAGTGTAAGGGAGCACGTGACCAAAGGAGGGTTATCATGCCATCAAGAAAGAATCCTCTACGCACGCGACCGAAACCCATTACTGATCATATCATTGTGCACGTGACCAAGGGGAAAGGAGATCACTACGTGACAAACTGAGGGGACAAAGAAGACTGTGAGGGTGAGGAGATACACTACCAGCGAGGGGAGATAGACTACGACTGCACATGAAGGAGATAGTATGCGAGGGAGGAGATAGTTTGCGAGGGCACACCGAGGAGATACATTACCAGGGAGGAGATAGTCTGCGAGGGCACAAAGAGGAGTTACACTTCTAGGGAGGAGATAGTCTGCGAGGGCACACAGAGGGGAGATATAAGACTATGATTGCAAGGGCACACAGAGGGCACTGAGTCTAGGGCACTGAGTCGATGAGGGCAGGAAGAGGAGATACACTGTAAGGGCATAGATATGGACTACAAGGGCATGGAGATAGACTGCGAGGGAACCAAGAATGGTGAGCACCTCTACTCATTGTAATTTCACCAATATTTTAACCTCTAGGATTAGTTTATTAGATGGGATTGGATTTCTACTTTGTAAGGTATACCATATATCCTCTTAGTTTTGTACCAGATCAATTTCTTTTCTACATTGCATATCTCAAATAACCATGACATGAGAAATTGATCTTTTTGGTTGATGTATAGCTTTGGAAACCAAGAAAAACAACATCCTCAATATAGATATGAAAATACATTTCCATAGGGTTTCACGATATCGTTTTCAACAACCAACTATAGAAAACCATTAAAACTTGAAAATGCAACCTTGTAAACCCCAATGGAATATAAATTGATTTTATGTATATGTGGTGATAGTCTAGTTGGGGATTTAGGTAGTGTGCATCACTCTAGAAATGGGTAAAATGCTCAAATACTTGTGGGTATCACTTTGGATATGATTAGACTAGAAAAGCACATTGAGTAAAGGAAAAAAAAAACAAAGGAAGAAGAAGAAATTCACCACAATGAAGAAAAGGAGAAATAAGGACTATCCAATTTTATAAATCAACATGCAACTACACAACTTTATGCAACTTACGCAACTTTATGCAACTACAGAACAATTGGTTTTATTTTTTGCATTGAAGAGTGCACCCTAATGGATTAAGGAAGTTTGGGGACCAAAGGGAGGATCCTCAACCTAGAAAAGACCCCAACTAGTGCACAAGGCCCAAGAGAGGTCATAAGGACAAATAAGGACAAGTGAGTGATTTACCCCAAGGAGGAAATTTGTTGAGTGCAAGGGTCAATAACCTCAATCGGTTGGTTTGGAAAACAAGTAACCTCACTGAATAAGTGACTTTTCTTTTTGGGGGTAAATCGTATACCTTAAGGCTCAAGAAGGTTTAGTCACTAGGTTTGGAGACTCATTGGCCTCCTAACCTAGAAAGTTTCCTTTGCTTGGATAAATTATCCAAATATACAAAAACATTGACAACTTTATTTTATTACTTCAATGATGAAGGTCCAATTACTAAATTTTAAAGGACTTTTGGTCTTTTGACTTAGTGATTTATCTATCATGAGGAAAAATGATGGATTGAGAAATCAAGAAGTCCTTAAAGTCAACGACTTAGATTTTTTCTTGACAAAATGGTTCATAGAGATAAAAACAAAAATACTGAAGGAGATTCTACAATGTGAATTCTCCATTACTCACAAAAAAAATTAAACTCTTATTATATGCAACATTGAGTTTCCTGCATGGTTTCTTGGTGATTTCAAAACTTCTTCAACTCATCAACAACACTAAGGAGTCATTAAGGGATCTAATATCTTCATAAATATTTACACATCAAATTCAGGATTGAAAAATTGATCCTAAATCCTCATAGATATAAACTACATCATGTGCGAGCTCAATATCAACAAACTAAAACAAGTATTGGCAAGCGATTAAAAATAAATT
>SNQJ01S0108231.1:16131-29482 GCA_010110895.2 Picea sitchensis
ATGGATTACAGTGATTAAAATTATATCATTTGCACATGATCTAGATAGCTAAAGTAGTCATAAACCATAAGCAAATTGATATACAAAACATGAAACAAAATGTTGATATATTGAGAAGCTAAAGCTGTGACAAAACATCAATTCTTCTTCAGCCTGTATTAAAACTCCATATCCTTGTTCTCCCACGAATGAGGATGTGCATTATTACAAAAATCATAAGTATATATTAGTCTCTTCACAAGGTAAAACTTCCTTGTGGATAATATCAAATTGTTTTACATAATCTGGGAAATATCCCAAGATCACCTAAACTAAGAAATCAAAATGCAAGAGAAATCTTTGAAATATCTCCTAATATGCTCATCAACTCAATTGCAATTTCAAATTTACCTGCAATAGAACACAAATATCAAATTAGAAAGATATTTCAATAACAAAACACTAAAAAATTGATCCTACAGACTTAGCTATAGAATCATTTGATTCTGTAGCTACTCTAAAATAGCATATAGGACCAAATAGCAATCAAATGAAATCTTTTGAACAGAATCAAATCCAACTTGATTTTCTTTTAATAAATATCCAAAACGAATCACTATGATTCAAATGAGTTTATTATTCAAATTAACAAAATCGAAAGGATGCAATCGGGACAGGGTGAGAATGCTCTGTTTTTTCAGTTGCCATAAAATTAGGTCAAATAGTAACCGAACTGTTTCCTATTGAATTAAATCAATGGTGAATCATATCGAATAAGATACGATTTAACTCAACATAATCATAATCGATACAATCATAATTGAACATAATCAAAATTAGCTGTAACAGTGTTCACACGATCCATGTTGTTTCAATCGGATACCAATATGGAAAGACTGTTACGATTATTGCCGAATAAACATTCATCAAACTTCGGCATATATTTCAATCGTTGAGCATTTACATAGTCAACAGACAGGATCACATATTGATCATAACCATCAACAAAAATGATAACCATAAATTGGGCAACAATCAAATCGAATTGTGACTGAGTCAAATATAGAAACAAATCACAATGCTGGGCATAATTATTTTCATTCCCAAATCAAATTAAAACAATATATTTGTTGCAATACAAACCGAGATGATAACACGGTCAAACGATCGGAATCGAACAGTTGCAATTTTGGTTATGCATTAACAAAATGATATTCGAATTGGTCAAATCAGACACGGAACATAACATTATAATAGTTATGCCAACCATATCGTATAGAATATAACAGATTTCGAATCAAACATTGACTGTGTTTGGAATTGAAATACGAGAAACGACCTGTGTTTAGTAAAGATATTAACAATTCCAATAAGCAACAGAGTATCCAATCGAGTCCAAATTACAACAATCAAATCCATAATATGATTAATCAAATCAAAGCTAAATCTAATCAAAACAAATCCAGGAAATGAAATTCGATTAATTAAAACAAAATTATATACAATTACGCATGCTTATGTGTCAAAATAAATCCACGCTGTAAACTGAGTTTATGAGTTTGTCATATAAACATGTGATAATCATACCAGTGAGGTTGATCAAGATATGCCAGCTTTGAATTAACAACCGTTGTAGTAGACTCCACATTCTTAAACAGAATAGAACCTGTTGTTCGTTGTTTCTTATCAGTGGATGGCATCTTATCCTTTTGACTAGAGAGCCTTGCAACTTGATCCTCCAGAGCATGAATTTTGGACTGCAGCATTGGCATATCGAGGTAATACCTTTCTAACCATGTGCCACACTGATCACATGGTGGAGCAGCTGGTTCGAATAGAACAAGAGGGGGTTTTGAAGAGTTACCGGGGGTTTCACAAGGCATTTTGATGCCTGGATAATTAGGATCATTTTGCAAGCAAGGAGGTAGGTTCTCAACAAAGTCGTAAGAGGGTTTGTCACATAGACCTTCAGAATAGGGATACTCACTTGCTAGGAAACGTTCAATCTCCGAGTCAGAGTCTTCACTCACCATGATAGGGTCAGGGTTGACAGGGTGTCTCGGTTTATTTCTTGCCATGCGAGAGATTAATCGGGCATTTTTCTTACCTTTAGAATTCGCATCAGGTTTGGTTTTAGGATTTTTAGCCACGGGTTTAACAATTTTCACATCCTTGGTGACAGAATTGGGTAGGTCAATAGGCGATCCGGGTAGGGGCTTAGGTAACAGAGCATTGTAAGGCACAAGGGGTACTAACTTGCTTTTGCTAACAACAGGTTTGTCAACCTGTGGTGGGCTTGAGTCCTCAAACTTATTACGAACCATAAAATCATTCCAACAATCTCGGCGTAACCCCAAATGACAAACCACAAGCATCTTGATTAACCCAAAATGAAAAAGGCTGTTATTGGCCTGGTTCTGTTTATACCTTTTAGACATTTTAAACAGACTCCTATGCAAGTAATAAGGCATATTAAGTTCATATCCCATGAAAACCATAAGTAGCTGAAGGTGATACAAGAAAACAAAACCATACCGGCCCTCGCAGGTGATAAATTTCTTGGTTATCATCAGTAAGTCACGCCAACGTTGCTTGAGCATGTTGGTAGGCAAACCTTTGTCACAAGAATTCACCCTTCGTGACTGGAAGAGCAATGTCCATGGGACATCTTCCACTTTGCAATTTTTTGACCATTTCTTTCCAGTAGCAGGCAGACCAGTTGCTAAACTGAGAAATTGCTCGTCAATTTCCAACTGCACATCCCCAACCTTGGCTCAACAGCCATCAAAGGTTAATGCAAATTGTCGAGCCACACCAGGATTAAAACCATCAAACTTTCTGATGAACGGGAGCCAGCCAAACTCCTCAAGGTCACTGTAAGCACCATCAAACATCAACAATGCCTGGCAACCATTGGGTTCAGCCCTCACAACTGGAGCCATGGTGCGGGCGCATGGTAGGTTTTGGATTGAACACAACAACACAGGAGCAAAATCGTTTGGGTTAACAGCTATGAGCACTCAAAGGGGAGGCAAATTAATGTGCGCATGTGGGGGTGGTGGGATTATCCACTGCCATGCAGCATAGTAATGGCGTAGTACAAACCCTGTTCAATCAATCATCACCAAAATCAAACTATTCAGCCAACCCAAGGATTAAACGGTGGATAGTTATATCATGTGCCAATGTATAGTTTGAAACCATGAGCGTTCAACGTTAAATCAAACCCAAAGTTTAAATATGCGCCTGTAATAATTCAAACCAACGTTATTGGAAAATTCAAATGTTCAACCAATGCACCATGTGTATAACTTCAAACTAATGCCATTCAATATGAAATGTGTAATCAAGGTTTATAAAACATTGTGATAAGAGATTTCATAAAATCGATAAGCTAAGAGCTTATAATAGTAAGGGTCTCATCATATATAAAAAACAAAAATCAACCATGTCCTTTATATAATCTCATAATTTACATGCTCAACACCTTATTAATCAAATAAAAATCGAGTTGCGCAATCAAAGCAAGAATGTCATAGTTTGAAAAATCTTTTCAGCCAATAATAATAAACCAAAGGTAAGTACCAATTAGAATATCAATGAGCAGATCATGACAATTCGAAAAATGATAGAGGAGTTTTTCACGCTTTCAGTCGTGAAAACTAAATTGAAACCAATTTTCAAGTGTCGCATGAAATGAAAATATTGTCTATTTGTAAAAGGGATGGAAATTTGAATTTCAGGGGACATAGGTGTAGGCAGCTTTTAGGGCAATGAAAAAAAATTGAATTGGCTGCCAACAACACCCTAATGGATTAGGGAATTTTGGGGACCCAAGGGAGGCGCCTCAACCTAGAAAAAACCCCAACTACTGCAAAAGGCCCAAGAGAGGTCATAAGGACAAAAAAGGACAAGTGAGTGATTTACCCCAAGGAGGAAATTTGTTGAGTGCAAGGGTCAATAACCTCAATCGATTGGTTTGGACAATGAGTAACCTCACTGAATTAGTGATTTTTCTTTTTGGGGGTAAATCATATACCTTAAGGCTCAATAAGCTTTAGTCACTAGGTTTGAAGACTCATTGGCCTCCCAACCTAGAAAGTTTCCTTTTCTTGGCTAAATTATCCAAATATGC
The DNA here is from genome assembly GCA_010110895.2 of Picea sitchensis. Taxonomy (NCBI): domain Eukaryota; kingdom Viridiplantae; phylum Streptophyta; class Pinopsida; order Pinales; family Pinaceae; genus Picea; species Picea sitchensis. The sequence goes on from SNQJ01S0108231.1 coordinate 20,246, forward strand.
AAAAAAATTGACACCTTTCTTTTCTTACTTCAATGACGAGGGTTCAATTAATAAATTTTAAAGGACTTTTGGTCTCCTGACTTAGTGATTTATCTATCATGAGGAAAAATGATGGATTGTGAAATCAATAAGTCCTTCAAGTCAACGACTTAGATGTTTTCTTGACAAAATGGTTCATAGAGATAACAACAAAAATATTGAAGGAGAATCTACAATGTGAATTCTCCATTACTCATAAAAAAATTTAACTCTTATTCTTTGCAACATTGAGTTTCCCCCATGGTTTCTTGGTGATTTCAAAACTTCTTCAACTCGTCAACAATACTGAGTCATTAAGGGATTCAATACCTTCATAAATATTTACACATCAAATTTAGGCTTGAAACATTGATACTAAATCCTCATAGATATAAACTACCTCATGTGAGAGCTCAATATCAACAAACTAAAAGAATTATTGGCAAGCGATTAAAAATAAATTTAAATGAGTGTTGGTGGAATCCCTTTATTTCTCAACTTGCAAATTACACAACTTTATGCAATTTACGTAACTTTAAAGTTGGATAGTTGGAGGAGAATGATCATTTTGAAGGTGTTAGGCCTCTTCCCACACACCACCAGATCATGATCCAAGTTTATAAATCAACATGCAACTACGCAACTTTATGCAAATTACGCAAACTTATGCAACTACGCAACAATTGGTTTTATTTTATGCATTGAAGAGTGCACCCTAATGGATTAGGGAAGTTTGGGGACCCAAGGGAGGCTCCTCAACCTAGAAATGACCCCAACTAGTGCACATGGCCCAAGAGAGTTCATAAGGATAAATAAGGACAAGTGCGTGATTTACCCCAAGGAGGAAATTTGTTGAGTGCAAGGGTCAGTAACCTCAATCAGTTGGCTTGGACAACGAGTAACATCACTGAATAAGTGATTTTTTTTGGGGGGGGTAAATCGTATACCTTAAGGCTCAAGAAGGTTTAGTCACTAGGTTTGGAGACTCACTGGCCTCTCAACCTAGAAAATTTCCTTTTCTTGGCTAAATTATCCAAATATACAAAAAAACTGACAACTTTCTTTTCTTACTTCAATGATGAAGGTTCAATTACTAACTTGTAAAGGACTTTTGGGCTCCTGACTTAGTGATTTATCTATCATGAGGAAAAATGATGGATTGGGAAATCAACAAGTCCTTCAATTCAACGACTTAGATGTTTTCTTGACTAAATGGTTCATAGAGATAACAACACAAATATTGAAGGAGATTCTATAATGTGAATTCTCCATTACTCATAAAAAATATTAAACTCTTATTCTATGCAACATTGAGTTTCCTACATGGTTGCTTCGTGATTTCAAAACTTCTTCAACTCGTCAAAAGTACTAAGGAGTCATTAAGGGATCCAATACCTTCATAAATATTTACACATCAAATCTAGGATTGAAAAATTGATCCTAAATCCTCATAGATATAAACTACCTCATGTGCGAGCTCAATATCAACAAACTAAAAGAAGTGTTGGCAAGTGATTAAAAATAAATTTAAATGAGTGTTGGTCGAATCCCTTAATTCTTCAACTTGCAACTTACGCAACTTTATGCAATTTACACAACTTTAAAGTTGGATAGTTGTAGGAGAATGGTCATTTTGAAGGTTCTAGGTCTCTTCCTACACACCACCATATCACTATCCAACTTTATAAATCAACATACAACTATGCAACTTTATGCAACTTACACAAATTTATGCAACTACGCAACAATTGGTTTTATTTTATGCATTGAAGAGTGCGCCCTAATGGATTAGGGAAGTTTGGGGACCCAAGGGAGGCTCCTCAACATATAAAAGACTTCAACTAGTGCACAAGGCCCAAGAGAGGTCACGACTGGTAAGGGAGGGACCTAAATGTGTTGGCCAAAGCATCTACCATGGATAAACATAAGACCAAGGAAATTATGACAAACAATGCAACTTATGCAACTTTATGCAACATGCAACTTATGCAACATTATGCAACAATGCAACTTCTGCAACTATACAACTTATGCAACTATATGCAACTATATGCAACTTTATGAAACAATGCAACTTATGCAACTATATTCAACTTATGCAACTATATGCAACTATATGCAACTTTATGGAACTATATTCCAACTATATGCAACTATATGCAACTTATGCAACTATATGCATCTATGCAACTTATGCAACTATATGCAACTATGGAACTATATGAAACTATATGCAAATATGCAACTTATGCAACTATATGAAACTATATGCAACTATGCAACTATATGCAACTTTATGCAATAGTGCAACTTATGCAACTATATTGCAACTATATGCAATTATATTGCAACTATATGCAACTATAAGCAACTTATGCAACTATATGCAACTGTGTTGGTATCACAATCTTATATTTGCACAATAACTTATCTTCTTGTTTTAACGAGTGTAGGTACCACCAAATAGGTATCTGTCAGATCTATCTTCCTCGAGTGATGATCAAGATATACTAAGAGAGGTTGAAAGTGAGACGTGTTGTACTAAAAAAGACCCAACTAGTGCACAAGGCCCAAAAGAGGTCATAACTGGTAAGGGAGGGACCTAAATGTGTTGGTCAAAGCATCTACCATAGACAAAGATATGACCAAGGAACTTATGACAAACAATGCAACTTATGCAACTTATGCAACTTTTTGCAACATGCAACTTATGCAACTTTTGAAACTTTATGGAACTTATGCAACTTTATGTAACATGCAACTTTATGCAACAATGCAACTTATGGAACTATGCAACTATATGCAACTTATGCAACTGTGAAACTATATGCAACAATGCAACTTATGCAACTATATGAAACTATATGAATCTTTATGCAACTATATTGAAACTATATGAAACTTATGCAACTATATGCAACTATGCAACTTATGCAACTATGGAACTATATGAATCTTTATGCAACTATATTGAAACTATATGCAACTTATGCAACTATATGCAACTATGCAACTATATGCAACTTATGCAACTATATGCAACTATATGAAAATATGCAACTTATGCAACTATATGCAACTATATGCAACTATGAAACTATCAAACTATATGCAACTTTATTTAAAAATGCAACTTATGCAACTATATGCAACTATATTGCAACTATATGCAACTATATGCAACTTATGCAACTATATGCAACTATATGCAGATGTGCTAGTACCACAAACTTATATACGCACAATAAATTATCTTCTTGTTTAATGAGTGTAGGTACCACCAAATACATATCTGTCGGATCTATATTCCTCGAGTGATGATTAAGATATAATAGGAAATTTTGAAAGTGAGATGTGTTGTACTAGATCTACCGGTTCTAGATCAACTAGATCTGAAAAGGTAAGGAAAAGATTTCGCATATGCATGAAATTTTTTATTTCCAAAAGAGGGTCATGTAATTATGATGCTGAGAGCATAGGTGAGATTGAGTTTCCCTTGAGGTATATACATCTAGTGCAACGATGGGCACCTAAGGAGATACCTGAAGTGGACATAGATTTCTTCATCAGTGGGAGGATGTATCACATTGCTCCTTTGTCCTTACATGGATTGGGGCAGGGATGATTTTAAGGATGAAAATTTATTTTAAAATGTAGAAACCTTGGTGAATATTACTAATCCTTCATATGCCAACTATAAAATGTTTGGCGATATTTTTGTAAAAATATTCAAATTATTCAAATTCCTAAGGATTTTATATAGTTTGTATAAAGTTTTGGCGATTTTTAAGGTAAAATAAATGTATCCTATAGAATTTGGGTGAATCATTTTTAGAATAGCGAATCGTTTTTTGGGAAAATCCATGGAAAATTAGCCCACGAGAAAAAATTAGCCCCTAAAATCATCCCTGGATTGGGGTTATTTTCCATGGATGGCATAAAGGTCAGCTATGGCACTGTAACTGAATTGATGGAGTATGTCAGACCATTATACAAATATGATCACTGGTTGATGTTGGTCCGATATACACAAAGTATGTGGAGATACTGAGTTTCCACAAATTATAGACAACTAGTAGATAACAATCAAAATAAAGGGGCAACTATGTATATTAATGGAAGACCAAAATATACGAGAAAAATTATGGGCTTTATAAATAGTACATGACCAGTGGCAACAACTAAGAAACCGAATTGCATATTTGAGGGGCGCGAAGGAAATCATATATTTGTATGTGCAACAAAAACAATAGTTTTAGGTGAAGAGTTGTTGATCGATTACAACTTAAATCGAATTGATGGAGGGGGTGCGGCTATGGGGGTAAATATATTACATACCATTCAACTCAACCCTTGACCAATCTTTGTTATAATTTATCACTGCATTATTTCAATTTTTTACTGCATATATTTCATTTTTCATTATTTATTTTTTGATATTACTGCAATATTTCATTTTTTTAATGTTATAATTGCTTTCATAACTCTTGTTGATTAGTTTATTGTGTCAACATCTATCCAGGGTGATCGTGAGATATCACAGGCTACATATGTCCAGGGTGACCATGGAAAGGCACCCATTGTGCCTCAACAGGTAAATGTTAAATGCAGTAACAACTTATGACTACAACAACTGAATTTCTGAAATTTCATTATTTGTTTTATGATATTACTGCAATATTTCATTTTTTTAATGTTCTAGGTGAATTTCATAACTTTTGTTGATTGATTTATAGTGTCAACTTCTGTCCAAGGTGACCGTGGTCGAAAATCACCCGCTACATCTGTCCAAGGTGAACGTGGAAAGGCACCTGTTGTGCCTCAGCAGGTAAATGTTAAATACAATAACAACTTATGACTACAACAACTAAATTTCTGAAATTTCATTTTTTTTTTCTGATAGTACTGCAATATTTCATCTTTTTAATGTTACAGGTGAATTTCATAACTTTTGTTGATTGATTTATTGTGTCAACTTCTGTCCATGGTGACCATGACAGAAAATCACCCACTACATCTGTCCAGGGTGATCGTGGAAAGGCACCCGTTGTGCCTCATTAAGTAAATGTTAAGTATAGTAACAACTTATGATTACAACAACTAAATTTATGGAATTTCATTATTTGTTTTCTGATATTAATCCAATATTTCATTTTTTAAATGTTAAAGGTGAATTTCATAACTTTTGTTGATTGATTTATTGTGTCAACTTATGTCCAGGATGACTGTGGTCGAAAATCACCCGCTACATCTGTCCAGGGTGACCGTGGAAAGACACCCGTTGTGCCTCAACATGTAAATGTTAAATACAGTAATAACTTATGACTACAATAACTAAATTTCTCAAATGTTAAAGTTCATCTCATTAATTTTATTCAATAATGTATTGTGGCATGGTCAACGNTGACATAGGAGGACATGGTAAGAATTGTAGAGATATAAAATATAATAACTAATTTTGGGGTAAGTGGCATCTTCACATATTTTTATCAGCTATGACAATTTCATATCCATTTTTTTGTTTTATATTTTCTATATGATCTTATAAACTAAAGTTTTCCATTTGTAGGAGTTTTTAAACCCCGTGCACCTGAAACCTGCCAATAATGCAATTGCTATAGGTATAAGTGATGGTACAATGCAACAAAAATGTCGACATAGAAAAGTGCAAGTGAGGATTTTTTAGCCTCATGAGGTTCCCCTTGAATCCATTGATGAGTGCAATAATTTTGGCCGGCATGACATGTCGGAGCATGATGAGCCGAATTCTGGGGCTCCACATGACTCTGGAGAGGAACGTATTGTAGATGGAGAGGAAACTATTCTACATGGAGAAGAACAAATTAAAAGCACCGGATCACTAGATGTCACCTTTCTGGTGGATGACGCATGTGTTATGATCAAGATTCAGAAGATTGTAGGTAATTTTTAATTAATTGATTCATTTTTATCATGAAATTGAAATGGACATTTGTTGAGATTATTATAAATTAATGGATAACATGTTTTTGCAGGAAAAAATGTTTTCTATAAAAAATTAAATGACAAATCATTGGAGTTGTTTGGCCCCACCATTCTCACACAGTGGAATGGCCAAGATAGAAAAAATAAAGATGACTTAATAGACCACATGGTAAAATTGTTTGGCAACACTTTCAACAAGAAAGTGGTTACAAATTTATCCGGCGAGAATTTAAAATATACCAGGGCCCAATATAGGGAGACATTGCAATTAGACCTCAAGCATGAGAGCCCTCCCATGGTTTTAGAGAGAGAGTGGAATTCCCTAATAGAGGATGCAAAGGAGAACTTGTTTAAAAAACAAGAAAGAAATCCATGAGCTGGTCAAGCAAGGTACAACACATGTCATATTATTAGTGAAATATGCTCATTTATGTTTTTCTTTCCTATTTTAAGTAACAATTCTGATATCTATCATTTTTCAAAAATTCCATATGTAGGCTACCAGACACCTCCAAAGCAACCAAGGTTAGAGTGGAAAAGCATGGGAAACATAAACTAGGCCAAGGTGGTTATGGAAAACTAAAATATTGAATCATAAGATTTAAATGATTATCTATGATTAATATTTATTTAACAATAGTGAACAAATATATGTTTTTGTTATTGGTATTTTTAATGGTGTTATGCATTGCAGTTAAATATGTTCAACACTGTTTCCACCGAGGAGGACCTAAAGCTTGGTTACAAACACAATTTTAAAAGTGTGATTGAATATAGGAAAAGATTGGGCTAGACTCCAATCTCCCCATCCAGACTAAATAAAATGAATAAGGAAACCACAGTAGCATGCTTGTAAAGTCTATTCATATTTTATTATCACCGTTAACTAAGTATTTATATTTTTTTTCAAGAAACAGTGCTACCGTAGCAGTGAATCTAGCATTATTTAGCAGACACCATGTCATACAAGGGTGCACATGTCCAATGATAGTGGGGAGCAAAGTACCCATTCCGGTAAGTATGCTTGAGAATTAGAAATATTTATTGTGACTGTAGATATTTATTTCCTTACTTATACTTATACATTATTTTCTCAAAATTGAAGAGCATGTAGCTCAAGAGGGTGAATTGCGATAGGAACCAAGTGGACAAAAAATTAGTGCACCAACTGTCATAGTTACATAGACAGGTAAAGGGAAATAGTGTAATGTTAATCAAAATAATGAATTAGGTATTTCAATTATATTTCAACATATCGATATGATCATTTTCGTTGTTGCAGTTCACGACCCTACATAGATGCCTCGACGACCTTCTCAGTGACGTACTAGAAGTATGGTAAATGAGAGCATGGAAACACAAACAATAGATGGATAGGGCGTAAGAAATACAATGTCCTTGGATGATTATGATACCCTAATTGTCAATTTTATGAATGTAAAAAAACATAAATCAAAGAAAAATTAGATGTATAAATTCATGACTTGTATTTGTATGGTTATCGATGTTTATATGTTCATATGCTTCAATTTTTATATGTTCATATGTTTTGATGACTATCCTAGTTATGCATGAATGTCTATATTTTTTCTATATAAACAAGATCATTTGTTGCGTATGGGGAATTGAGAGCGATGTGAGGGGGGGGAGGGGCCATATGAGCTTCCACCTTCACGTGGTTGGCCTTGTTTAGTATAGAATAACCTATTATCAAAACAAAGAGAAGCTCATTAAGGTATGCGACCACTCAAGTTTTTTCTGGAGTATTTTACATAACTAAATGCATGTTTATTTTCTTATATATTATTTACTCATATAAAGAATTTGTCTTTTATGATTCATGCAGGTCTTCATGACAGAAATGCATCTCGTGGACAACTCTTATCAATTTGTATGGGATAATGGATCTAGCGAAAGGACAATTATAAGGTAAGGGTTTTGACGTGTTTTTTAAAGTAGGCTTTATACTAGTAAAAGTTCACAATCCTCTTGAAAGGATAGAATTGCATTTTTGGTAGACAAGAATCCATTGTTTTAACAAAGTATGAATCATAGAATATGGGAAAAACATTTTTTGGTATTCTTACATTGACCAATACAACTATAACATATTTTTAGTACAAAATCTTAACCACACACACACACACATATATGAACCCTAAGTAAACAGATGATAGAAGATAAAGGGAGAATATGTACTGATAGGAGTGAATGAAGATAATAATATGAATAATGGAGTGGAGAGTGCACTCTATCCTAGTTGAATGGTACTTGCATCCAACATTTATCATTGTAATGTATGTTTTGATAGTTGTGTCTTCTCACTATAATGTATGTTTCTATGTCCATCATGGGATTCCTAGAGCACCACCTATCATTCTTGATCACCATCTATGTTCAAATTATTTTGATAATAATAACTTTGATCTGTTCTACCGAGAAGGTCTACGGTTTGAGCCCGTATAGCCCTATTCATTCCACTAAGTTACACTACTATATATATATATATATCCCCTCATAGTCCATATGAATTGGATTTTCAAAGTCTTTCAGATCATATCAATATATTGTCCTTATCAAGATTGATGGATGGGAAAATGGGTCTGTTGTAGGAAAATCTCCCTGCGGACAGGTAGATTACCTCAAAGAGCTTGACCTTAACTCTAAGACAGAAAATGCTTAACGTGGACACTGAATTCCTTTCAAATATATACAAATTAACACATGAGAAGGAAGGAGAAACATAAGTACCTTTTTATCAACGTTTGTCCCTGCATGCTCCGAGTTGACATTCAATCCTTTTCTCCTCGTTGAATCCTGTGGACAAACAAGATACGACCACTTCCTACTCTATTGATATTAGATTAAAAACAGTTTTATCTATCAATGATAGTTTTATGTAACATTAGACACAAACTAGAAAGAAACAGGCCAAGCGTGTCATATTGATGAGAATAATGACAGCAGTACTTACAATCGTAGATGTGAATGCGACAGCTTCGTCAAGTCCCCTTCATATAACCCTTGCTCGAAAGATCCACAACCTGGGTGGCAACAGCTTTACTGATCACTCTCCTTTGGCTGACTATTTGTTTCCTATGAGATCATAGGTTTCATGCTAGCAATTCTTCCTCCCAATCAGCTTTGTTCTAGAACCACTTATGAGATCATGAGTTTGGTGTGATTCTCCATTTCCAATCCTCTTTCACCATTAGAAATCTTGCTTATATAGCCTTGGAGAGGCTTTAACCACTT
>SNQJ01S0108232.1:14604-35376 GCA_010110895.2 Picea sitchensis
CATGCTAAATGGGTAGAGTATATGCAGAATTTTACATTTGTAATTAAACACATTTCAGGTACTGCTAACAAAGTGGCTGATGCTTTGAGCAGGAAGTGTTTGTTGCTGCAGGAGTTCCGAGTCAAAACATTGGGTTTTGAAAACCTTAGAGACATGTATGCAGGTGACACAGATTTTGCAGAGGCATATGAAGCAATTGAGAATCCAGTTCTCAGAGATAGAAGCCCTTGGATAGATTATATGATCCAGGAGGGACTGCTATTCAGAGGCAATCAACTGTGCATTCTGAATTGCTCCATGAGGGAGAATATGCTAAAAGAGAAGCATAGTGGTGGATTAGCAGGGCATTTTGGCCACGACAAGACATTTTCAAAGCTGAGCGAAGCATAATTTTGGCTGAGGATGTGAATAGATGTCAAGAGGTTCGTTGACAGGTGCAGAATTTGCCAGCATTCAAAGGGCAGGAAGCAGAATGCGGGATTCTATCAATCATTACCCATACCCGAGAGGCCGTGGGATGAAATCAGCATGGATTTTGTATTGGGATTACCTAGGACGCAAAGAGGACATGATTCGATCTTTGTGGTGGTTGACAGGTTTTCCAAAATGGTACATTTTATTCCATGCCAGAAGACCAGCGATGCGACTCATATCGCAAATTTGTTTTTCAAGGACGTTGTTAGACTTCATGGTTTACCCAGAAGCATAGTATCGGACAGGGATACGAAATTCATTGGACATTTCGGGAGGACACTCTGGAAGAATATGGGGACTAACTTGATGTTTAGTTATGCCTATCACCCTCAGACGGATGGGCAAATAGACGTGGTAAATAGAATTCTGGGAGACTTACTAAGAAGCTTGATGACAGAGAACCACAATAGTTGGGACAATGTGTTGCCATAGGTAGAGTTTGTGTACAATGACTCAGTGAACAGGAGCACAAGAAAAATTCCATTTGAGATTGTATATGGTAGGAAACTAAGAGGAGTATATGAACTGAGGGACTCAAAGAAGATAATGACTAAGAGCGCAAGCACTGAAGAATTCACAGAGGCGATGAAAGAACTTCATAGCAGGGTGAAGGAGCGATTTCTGGAATCAAACCAGAAATATAAGCGCAGAGTGGATCAGCATCGGAGACAACTTCAGTTCAAAGTTGGTGATCTAGTTCTGGCACATATGAGGAAGGAAAGGTTCCCGAGGGGAACATACAACAAGCTGAAAATGAAGAAAATTGGGCCATGTAGAGTCCTAAATAAATTGGGAGAAAACGCTTATGAAATTGAGTTGCCAGGTGAGATCGGAGTATCTCCGACATTCAATGTCTCAGACTTATATCCATATAAGGCTGAGGAAGTAGGAGCTGGAAGTGATGAACATCCAGAAATCCAGTGGCAGAAGTAGATGCCAATTGCAGAAAAGCCACAGATGGAGCGTATACTTGACAAGAGAGTGAGCAAAAAGACCAGGTAGAAGCAATACTTTGAGTATTTGGTTAAATGGAAGAACCACCCAGTGGAAGATGCCAGTTGGGAGACTGAAGTAGAGATTCAAAAGCATGGACAGACCATGTAGGAGCTCATAGACAGGAGCCCATGAAAGTTTTCAAGCCGAGGAGTGTGATGCAGGAGCATCGCCAACTCATCAAGCGAGCCAACACATCAAGCGGAGATCAGCTGGATAAACAAACCTAGATTTTTGAAATGCTTTGGGATTGTAGTGCAAGTATTTAATGAACCATTTATGAAGGCGCATTTGTATATTGTATTGGACCTTGAGCCTTAAGCTCTCGTCCTTTGGTAGATAGTCGGAATTTAATAGATTTAATGCTAGTAGATAGGATGTTTAAGTCTAGATTTGATAGTTAGAGTCTGAGAGGGAAAACGGATATAGACACCCTCATTGTACGATTGTAGAGTAGTAGTGAGGAATAGAGGAAGCATTCTAGAGAAGAGAAGAGAAAGCAGAGAATATTGTATGAAGAACACCCATGTACATGCATTTGAATTAATAGAAGGAAGCTTTGATTCAAACCCATGGTTTGTGTTGTTTTCTCCGTGTACTGATGTTTTGCTCATGAATGTTTGCCTTCTTGTTATGCATTTGCTTTGTATATGTTGTGCATGTGATTTCATGTTTCAAACTGAAGTCTGAAAGGGAGAGAGAATGAGTTTCAATTGTTTCTCTATCTGATCCAGGAGATTACTGCAAGGTGTGCAGTTGAATTCATCTGCAAGGAGTGCGTTGATGAAGGCTCAGTAGCCTAACTCTTGTTCTCATTCACCCAGAAGTGGAAGTGGATTGTTGAAGCCGTGCAAGGAGTGTGTAGGCTGAAGAATAAGTCTTAGTTGTGAATCTGAGAAGAAAGGAGGTCAAAGACTGTTGCTGCAAGAGTTGCGTAGAGTCGAAAGGATTCAACACTTGGGAAGTCGTTGAATGTTGAGCGCAAGGAGTGCGTGCAAGTTCCTCTGAAAGAATCAGAGTGGAAAAGCTCAGGAGGTATAGCACCATCATAATATCGTTAAAGAAGAGCGCAGGAGTTTTGTGCCGAGGAAAGTTCGAGCAGGAGATGCAAGTGCAAGTGTCAGAGGACAAGTTCTGGGAAAGAACATTTAGGCTTCTCAATAAATCCTCAAGGAGGAGGAATCGACGGTCCGTATTCGCAGAGGAACCCAGCAAAATCCCGTCAGCCATTAGATTTCGGGAAGTTGTGCAGGGTTTAAGCCCAAAGAAGCAGAGGAAGAACCCGGAGGAGACATCGGGATATTGGCATCATCGGGTCTTCATAAGGTAAGAATTGGAGACCTTGAAAGTCCCGAAATCCCAAGAAGGGATCCTAGCCGTTGATCTCGGTAGGACACGTGTCAGCACTTGGGGATGTCATCTAGATTTTGGAGGCATCAGGGTTTTACAAGTCGAGAGAACTGAGACGTTTGGAGTCTTGAAACCCCGACAGAGAATCTCAGCCGTTGATCTCAGCAGGGACACCTGGCAAGAGATCCCGAGGAGTCGGGAATCAAAGCATCATGGTTTCCGAAGACAAGAGACTCAAGCATGTTGAAATTGCGACCCGCGATTTATCGATAGGATCCGAGCCATCCAAACCACAGGGACATGTGGCGAGAGATCTCGGAGAGTCAGAGTTCGGGATATCGGGATTTCAGGAGTCGTGAAACTCTTTCATAACGGAATCGCGATCCGCGATTTCCCGATACAGTGGGAGCCGTTCGATGTAAGGGACGCATGTCCGAGGATCTGAGGGAGTCGGGGTTCGGCATTTCGGGGTTTTCAAAGACAAAGGAACTGTCACTTGAGGAATCGCGAAACTCTGATACTCGATTTCCCAATCACCACTGGAGTGTGGGCCATATGCACTAGAGTATAGTACCGGTGTTGGAGGATCAACCCTCGTTGGAGTCAACGCTAGGTGGCATCGGGGTTTGGAGAGTTGGGGATCCGTGAGAGCAGTGGATCACGACAACGCGAATTTCGATTTCCTGACGGGGAAATTCCTGATAAGAGCAAGGAAACACGTAGGTGAATATTTCATCGGGGTTCGGGGATTTGTGAGACTCGATCCCGTGAGCTCAGGACTCGCGATCTTGCGAGGTATGATTTCCCGATAGAACCAGGGGAGATCATAAGGATAATCCTGTGGGCATTGGAAAGTCCTGATAAGGGATTTGAAGAGTATTTTAGCTCTTGAGGCCGAAGGAAGAGAGGTCCTGTGGGAGCGGACGTGCCCTGGGGTGGCACGTTCACATCAGTTGTCTTGGCCCTTGACTCCCTATGTTGATCGTTCTGGGTTCTTTAGTCATTTTCTATCCTTGTGGATTATTTTTGAAGAATGGTGTCTTAGCTCCCTTCTTCCTCTGATCCATATTGAATTTCTCTTTGTCTTCCCAAGCCTTTTGGAAATATGGCCTTGCTTTCTGTTAATCATATACTCATTTAGCTCACCTTATGGTCTCTTCCAATTTCTTGGGTTCATCATACTATATTTTTCACTGATGAATGATGGAAATCCACTCAAATACCTTTGAATTTTGACTGTCTCATCCTTGATGAATGAGACATACTTTAGTAGTTCTAGAAACCTTCTCTCATATTCATCTATGGTCATACTTCCAAGATTGAGTTCAAAGAACTCTTTCATTTTCTTGTCATAGTATCTCTTAGTCAATTATTTCTTCTCAAAATACTTCTTGAATTCCTCCAAGTAACACTTTTATCTTTAATGTGCCGCACCTGCACAAGCTAATCCCACCACATGGATGCCTTTACTTTGATTTGATAAATAGCAATTCTACCCTCTGCATGAGAAGAATAATTATGCAATTGAAAATACTTTCTCATGCCCATCAACCATGTTTCTGCATCGTCATCCTTCTTGTGCTCACCATCAAATGTAGGAGGTTTATTTTATTCATTTCTTCTCGTAGCTCATCCACCCCAAACCTCTTATGCCTTATGATAGGGGATGGACTTGAGCTGCTTCCTGTTCTCTTGTTGGAATGCCTTGGGGAATGATGGTGGTGTCTGCTAACACTTCTTGCTTTTCTTTTCTCATAGGCTTGTGACTTCCAGATTTTCTTGAGCCACTCTCCTTAACCAATTTATTTTATATTATGTTCAAGCCCTCCAATAACTTCATGTTGAAGTCATCCTGCTTCTCCTTGGCTCTCATAAGCCTTTCATTATTAGCCTTATGGATTTGGACATCCTTATGAAATTTTTTAATGGTCTCTTCCATATTCATGTTTTCATTCCTTTCTTCTCCATGTCCATTAGAGTTTGTTCCTTCAATGCGAAAATGGACATCCATCCCTCTACTCTCATATGGCTGATTGTAATTCTCCTGTGCCTCTTCCATTCCTATGGACTCTACACTAATCTGATCTAGTTGTTGTTAATTATGCAAAATGTGCAGCCATCGAAACTTATCAGGTTAACAATTCAACAATTCATGAAAAATATGAACCATTTTGGTTCAATATATACATCAGAAATATCTCTCATGATTTCCTAGTGTTATCACCATGACAATTCTAGATAAGACCCAAGTCTTGAGAACATAGATGCGCGGTTCCTTCAAAGATACATCTGGGAAAAAAGGTGGTTTGTTGAAACCACTTTCACCAAGACACGGTATCACATGTTTCAAAATGTCAAAACCACCACTTGTGGAATGGGCGACAACTAGTCAGATCAACCCGTTTCACTCGTTCGATACTTCACAACTATATGACGTCAGCTAAACACCACCATATAATGAACTCAAAAGCTAATCATTTGAAATGGATTATCCGAGCATGGAAACCCAATGCACTTGTATGTAGTCTGTCTGTGATTCATAATTGTGATTCTATAACTACCAATCCTCAAGTATGGAGACATCAGTTTATCCATAAATGAAGTAATCTCCAAATTTCTCGACTTTCTTCTCTCTGTAAAAGCATTTCGGTATCCACAAACTGAGGTACATGGACCAGGATGAATCCAGTGAGACTGGTTATTCGGGTAACATGCTAGACTTTCCTATGAATAAGGAGGAAGGGGTACTTTCTCACATTCTAGCGACTAAATTCGACACAGAGATAGATATAGAATCGTGGTTGGAAGTCAAGTTGAATCCACTATGAAGGATTTAGTCATCAATAGACTAGCCGCTAATAAGAAAAGGATTAAGCGACATAAGAAGGAGGAACCTACGACTGAAGCGGCCGAAAGTGTTGGAGAGAACCAATTGGTCTTGTTAGATTCTTTAAAGGAGGAGATCTCTAAGATGAAATGAGTCCTCAACTAAAATTTGGTATATTTCGGCGATTTTTGGAACAGGGGGGTAGTAGAGGTAAGGGACTCTAGAGATGATAGGCTTGTTTTTAAACGGCCTTTTTACAATATGATAAATGTTATCATTCCCTTTTTGTAATTTTGGGATTGTTATGATTATATAAATGCAGAAGAGGACTTTGGACTATTTATTACAAGATTCTAGCGAGGTGGTGTTATGAGTCTTCTTCTTTTTCATAGTATGATTTCCTTGTAAGCTTATATTTCACTTCCATCCATCTGAATCGGAGGAATATAAAGCTCATAATTCTTCCCTGAAATTCTCTCGGCTTAACAATTTAGATTACATTTATTTCTTCACAACCAACTCTGAATTCATTTTTTAAATAATGCTCCGATCTTGGTTGTGTGTTTCTTTTTCTCTAATATCATGAAAATTTTCTATTAACTCAAACTCATTGCCTTCCAATTGACTTCATGTTTCCGCTTATTCCTTTGTACCCATGTTATTTATCGTGAACAAACAACACTACAAGGTAAATGCTTCAGCACAACCTTCTCATCCCCTTTGTTTCTTCTGTCATGCCAATAGCACGCTACTTTTTGCATTGTGCACCAATATCCATTCGCATACCCGGTTTTGGTACCTTATTCCACATGCATTTCACCCTATTCATTGCACCATGCCAAATTTCAATATACCCCACTGCACATAATTACCTGTGTGCACCATTGACTACATTGTCACGAGACAACTTATACTCATACTATGCGTGCACCAACTAACTCCTCTGTGTTTTGCAATGTTGTGCACACCATGTGCACATTACTATGTGTGATCAACGTGAAAATGCTAAATTTAGACGCATCCGCACACTATGCTCTTAGATGCGTCATACACAATTTATTCGCATCACACCACTATTTTTTCATGCGGTGCCAAAATTTTCCTTGGATGCTCTGTGACTTGAAATTTTGTCACTTTGAAATTAATCTTCTTTGATTATTCACTTCAACTGGACATTTTCGGCACATCCAGGCTTAGTGTTGGAACTAAAGCTCTGATACCAATAAGGTAACACCTAACCTCCACGGTTCGACGTACCCACTCCTCATATGCTACTTAGCTCACGAGCCATCTTTGTAACATTCCCACAGCCTACAAGGCCGGGGTTATATGAGGAACACTACGTTCTCACCATTTGTGAAATTATCTTGTAACGTACCCAACATCCAATTGAGCTATCCCACATAAATTTTCTCTTCAAAATGCATGCGTTATAACATATACATACAACACTCTTACCCGGAAGATTTACATATAACATAAACAAACAATTATGTTATGTAAATATACGATTTCATCTTGAAATAACAGTAAACCTTATTACAGCATATATATAGGTAAATACCCATAAACATACATGTAGTTATAGTCACACATATGATAAACTATAACATAAACCGCATTAATAACAATGCAATAAGTAAATTTATCACACGAATGGTACTTATCTTGAAAATATTGTCACCAATTGCATATAGACCGTCCACGAACCTCCCAGCCTTAGACTACTTTGTTCATCACTCTCAGCGGTGAATCACCTCATTTGGGACTAAATTCCACCTGGGTAAAGGGATTCTAACTAGGCTAAAGGATCATGGAGCGGGGAAAGAATGCGTCACCAGTGCTCACTCAGCTAACAACCTAGTCTCTCATTCCCACATGCATGTCACACCCGAGGAAGTGTGCCCCTTCTCAGCCCAATAGTCCTTTGATTTCTCCACTTCCCTTCGAGGGAGGGCTTCAACCAGTAGGACGAAGTCTGAGGAGTAGCGGCCAAGTGAGTTTAGCACCGGAATCAATTCCCTAGCAATTTTGTTGCTCAGAGAATTTCTCCGGGCATGACAACCCACCTCTTCAATTTCCCATAGGCCTGAAAACCCTTCTTCAATCCAGCTCACAGATAACCCGAACACCAGCGAATGGATATGGAAATAGGTTCAGATAGAGTGAAATGAATGTAGGATAGTACATGCGTGAGTGAAAATGATCATGAAATCATTGAATGGATGACTAAATGATGGAAGGAGTCATGGGAAGATCCTCATAAGAATGATCATGATAATGATGGTAAGGATGTTCATCTAAATGATGGTGAAGGTGTCTAAAGAGCTAAGTCCCCACGATATAAATGCATGTCCCCAACTCGGCACTTGTCATGTTGGAAGCTACTGGTCCACTTGTTCCTAACTTTAGAACTTAGGATAATATAATTATCCATACATTGTATATTTTAAGAAATATTAATATAATATTCCTTTTTGGCTTAAGCTCTATAGCTTAGCCCTTTCCCATAACTTTTGGCCCTCCCTTTCCCTAGCGGTGAAGTTGTCCCCCTCTCTTTTATTGGTTGGTCCGTAGCAATGATGTATTTTTATTAATAATGAGACATATACAAAATAGGCTTTTAGCCTAATTCAAAACATAAGCATCCTAAATTATAATAAGCTGGCTCCACCCGACCTATAGTACATATCATATACGGGTTCAGTGACCCCCATACTACAGCACTTTGGTTACTACATGTAGTGTTGGGTATGTGTTATATTCTTTGCATGTGTGTGTGTGGGTGTATAAGATATGACAATTGCGTCATTATTGCGGGAACTTTCTGAGGCGCCCCGGTTATCTTGCCAATAGCCCTATTTTTTGTTTAGAGTCGTTTTTCTAATTTTAGCCGGATTTTTCTATTTTTAGCGGAGTTTGCTAAAAATAATCGAGTTTAGGGATTAGGGTTTTGGTATCTATAGGATACCTAAAACATTGTATATTGTATAATGAATGGTGAAATTCGATATAATGAATATAAGAAAGGTTTTCTCGATTGAGGGTTTCCGATTATAAAATCTTTGTGTACTCATTGTGAGCCATTGATTAAATTTTGTTTTCTTAAGAATCTATAGCCATTTCTTTGGTCCTTAGGTTTAAAACTACTTGTGGTGGCTCCGAG
Source organism: Picea sitchensis (assembly GCA_010110895.2). Classification (NCBI taxonomy): domain Eukaryota; kingdom Viridiplantae; phylum Streptophyta; class Pinopsida; order Pinales; family Pinaceae; genus Picea; species Picea sitchensis. The sequence goes on from SNQJ01S0108232.1 coordinate 23,415, forward strand.
CTTGTTTTTGTTTTTGGCTTTAGAGGGATACCTTTGTTGTTGAGGGGTTTGGCTTCGGTATTGATAGATCAAGTTTATCTTGGAGTGCATGATAAACTTAGGTTTAGTGGGAACTTTAGGTGGTTATTTGTGAGTGTAGAAGAGGAATGGCAAGATCTTCTAGAATTGAGATAGAAGTTCAATGGTAAAAACTTTGAGGTATAGGAAGATGGAGGACCTTCTTGTAGACAAGAACAATGAATGCGTTGTGGATCCTTGTACACATCCTACTATTTTCTAGTAGCACCAGGAGCTACTAGTGCACAACCTGATACACAAACTACCGATTACACCCTCTTTTGGTATGTTGAAGAACATTGAAAGAAGTTGGACCCGAGGAAGAGCAAGGGGAGTACTATTCAAATTTTCACGGAAGATTGATTGTTGTTGAATGTCCTGGGAGAATCTACAACCAAGGAACTATGGGATAGAAGTTGGGAAGTTGTATCAATCAAAGTCTCCGATAAATAAGTTGTTTCTTGAAGAAAGAACATGTATCATCTTAGGATGGAAGATGGAGATGCAGTAATGAGAACATCTAAATGCCTTTAAAACTCTAGTAAGTCAACTTGTAGCTCACGGTAATATTACGATTGCATAGAGGCCATGTATTACTTTGTTATGTTCTTTTCTAGACTCTTAGATAGTTTAGTTGTAAAGGGAAATAGGTGAGTACACTCAAATCTACATTGAAGTATGGGGATGTAGTTGCATCCTTGTTATCACGAAGATGAGGTGAAAAAGCATGGATGGTCTGACACAAATGCTTTATTTTTTAAGAGGTCGTGCAAGATAGGAACCCTAGTAACCCTTTGGGATGGAGATCTGTCTATAGGTAAATATGGAGTCTCTAGGAAAATCTTTGTGAAATATTTGGAAGTGTGGTAAAACAAGGCATTATAGAAAGATTGCCAGTCTAACAAGGTTGAAAAACCAAAGGAATCTGATAGTACCTCTTCCACAGTGAAAACCTCCACTAAAGAGAGTGATGTTTGTCATCTACAAGTACACATGGGGCCAGTGATGTATGGTTGATGCGACTTCGAGGTGCATCATACCATATGACTCTTCAGGGGAGTGGTTCTACGAATATGAAAAACATGATGCACTGATGTATTCCCTCACAGAGATGAATCGACATCAAAATCTTGGGACATGGAAGGGTTAAGTTGCTTCTAAAAGATGGAAGGATTAGAAGAAGAACACTTCTAAGGTTCTTCACAGTTTCAAAACTTTCCAGGAAGCCTAATATCTATAAAAAGTTGGATGATCGCGAGGAAGTGTGCACGTATTTGGAAAGAACACTTGCAAGATGGTACAAGGAAATGGTGTTGATGGGGGAGTTTGGTGTGGAACTATGTACAAGTTGTTGGGAAACACTTATACTAATGGGTGTAATAGTTTTGTTGTCCCATGAAATAGGATAAATAAAGACAAGACCAATATCATCCACGAAAATAAGATAAATTGTGGCATCAAAGGCTGGAATGTGGAGAAAAGGGCCTTTGAACACTACACGATTAAAGGCATGGTTGGAGGTATGTCTAATTTCACTCCTAGATTTTGATTTATGTGAACATTACATATATGGTAAAAAAAAATCGATTAAGATTCCCATCACAGTTGCTACAAGGAAAAGAGGGGATCTTAGAGTTGATGCAATTGATGTGTTTGGACATGTTCATTCCATCCCTAGGTAAATCTATGTATTATGTTTCATTCATAGATGATTTTCAAAGGTTTTATGGATTTATTTTTCTTAGAAAGAAATCGAGGTATTTGATAAATTTAAAAGAGTTTAAAGACTCACGGTAGAAATTAGTGAGAGAAAATAAAGGTATTAGAAACCGGATAATGGTGGATAATTCTATGGAAATGAATTGAAGATTCTATAAGAAGTGTGAATTATAGCAAGGAAGCTGAGCTTCTACTCCATACAATCCTCAACGGAATGGAGTTCTTGAAAGAAAGGATGAACTTATGACGATGGAAAAACAAGGAGCATGCTTTCGTGATTACCAAGTTGGAAGACAAAGAATTTTGGCAGAGGTAGTGGGTACAACATCTTAATTGGTCAATCGATCACCTTCATCAACATTGGATGATAAAACTCCACACAAGGTATGGTATGGACATAAACCCTCTCTTGACATCTTAGGTGAAGAGTTTGGTTTAGCTGATGTTTATGTACATGTTCCCAAGAAAATAGAAGTAAGCTAGATAAAGGGATGAAAAGTGTATCTTGTGGTTATAAAGATGGTGTGAAAGGTTATAATCTTTGGAACCTAGAAACCAAGAAAAATGTTTCTGATCAAATGTTGTTTTGGAGAATTAAAAGATGTGTCCAAACAGCGAATTCCTACCAATGCAAAGGCAGACACGAGAAAATAGAGCTTGAGTTGGATGATGCAAAAGCAGAATCATCTGAAGAAGAGAGCGGAAAGAAGAAGAAAGAACCTCATACCCAGTGTGAGGAGATGGAGTGAGAAGATAAAAGGAAACCGAGAAGGTATAGTCCACCTGATTTTATTTTCCATTTTTTCTTTATCTATTCTGATGATGATCCCAAAACTGTCGAGGGGAAGCAGTGAATTCAAGGATAGTAAACTCTAGAAGAAGGCCATGGTTGGAGAAAGGGATGCCTTGGATAAGAATAGAGGCATGGGATATAGTTGAGTTGCTAGTTGGAAGAAAATCTGTGTGGTAGCAAATGGTTGTTTAAAGAAGAGAAGTTTAATGCACAAGGTAAAATACAGAAATACAAAGCTCGGTTAGTAGAAAAGGTTATTTCAGTGGGGAATTGACATTGAGTGAGATTTTCTCCTCTTGCTAAGTTAACTAATGAATTTCTTTATCTATTGTTGCTTCTTTTGATCTTGAAGTGGAACATGGATGTAGAGACAACATTCCTACATGGGGATATGGAAGAAAGAAATCTACATGAAGCAACGAGAAGTCTTTGTAGTGAAGGGAAGAAAGATTTGCTATGGCCCAAAGAAGTCACTATATGGTTTTGAAGCAATCACCTAGGATGTGGTACCAAAGTTTGACACATACATCCTTGGTTAGATTGTAAAGTGGGGTTGATCACTATGTATATTCAAGCCGGTTGGTAATCCCTTCATTTATGTGTATGTTGTTGATGACATGTTGTTGGTAGGAAATAACATGGATGTTATCAAGGAGAGTGAAATGTGACCCCTATCCTCAAATTTGACATGGGATCACCGGTGTTTCTAACTTCATTACGAGATGAATTAAAGTCGTCAAACAAAAGGAAATTCTAGTTGAATCGGAGAAAATATGTTGAGACAATGTGCAAAGGTTTAATATGCATCAGTAAAAGGCGGGTCAAGTTTCCTATTCCTATAGGTGTAAGGATATCTGCAAATCAGCACATCCCAAGACCACGGAAGAAGAGAGAGGACATGTCCCATGTTCCCAATGCTAGTCTGGGTTAGCAATTTGATGTAATGCAATGGTCTATACTAGACCGGACATTTCTATGCAGTGGGAGTTTGAGAAGGTATATGTCAAAACTAGGGAAGGAGCATTGGACAATAGTAAGAGGGTCTTCAGGTATCTTTGTGGCACTACCGGTTATGGATTGTGCTACCAAGGAAGACCAAGATTGAATGAGAGTGTTGGACATACATGGATTTGTTGAAACAGACTGGGCTAGAGATCTAGACCATTGAAGAAGATCTACAAGTGGGTATGTATTTGACCTATTTGGAGGAGTAGTGGTTGGATGAGAAAAGTACAAGTTGTAGTGGCACTCTCAGCTACAAAGATGAATACATGGAAGCCACTCATGCAAGCAAAGAAGTGGTATGGTTCATGTGTTCAGGTATTGGGTTGGTACAACAAGTAGTGAGATTAGATTGTGGCGGTCAGGAGTGCAATCTTCACGGCAAAGAACCCGGCTTATCATTGAAGACAAAGCATATTAGTGTTCAATATCAATTTGTGAGGGACATGGTTGAGAAAGAAGGTGTTCTTTGGAAAAGGTTGACACTTTGAAGAATGTTGTAGATTCATTGACAAAGTACGTGAGTATAGAAATTTTCTCTAGTGTAGAGTAACAATGGGCATTTCTTCCTTGGATTGATGACTATATAATCCCATGGACCACTGGATGCAAGAAAACAACAATTAGGAGAATGTTGGGTATGTGGTATATATTCTTTGCATGTGTGTGTGGTAGCGCCGGATATGACAATTATTGATGATCCCTCATACTAGTGCTTTATTTGTGTCATGTGTGCGAGTGCTTTCCTAGGGGGTAGGTATGCCCCCCTATGGTTACGCGTAGTGCCCTGAATTTTTTGTTTTGGGTGGATATTGCTATTTTTAGTGGTTTACTAAAAAATAATCGGTTAGGGATTAGGGTTTTGGTATCTATAGAATACCTAAAAACATTGTATATATTGTATAGTGAATGATGAAATTCGATATAATGAATATAAGAAAAGGTTTTCGGTTGAGGGTTTGCGGTACAAAATCTTTGTACTTTCGTGAATGACCATTGATTAAATTTTGTTTTATTAAGAATCTATAATGCATTTGTTTACTTCACGGGTTTAAAACTTACAGGTAATCGGTTATGTGCTACTACATTATTTTAGTATGCATTACATGTGTGCATTATACCATGAAAGGTGCATTACAAATGATGTCAAAACAATTCACCGACAGTACACTTACATTGCATTTACAATTGTGTTCGGCCGAGGTATATTAAAAAAGGTATGTGTGTTGAGGCAAAGGGCCATTGGAAGGGACCTTGCAACATCCAGGCATAGGTTGTATTTCCCACTTTCATCAATATAATGTAGGAATACATTTCTTCCCTATAAAAAGTGTCTCCCTTTTTATTACATAACTCCTTGATCTTATGCATAGGTTTCATTGGAATATATATATATTGTTTCTCTCTCTTTGTTGGTTTTGTCTTCTTAATAGGTTCCAAAAATCCCACAAACTGTAATATGAAGAACAAAAAACACTAGCAAGGATCAAACAACATTTAAACAATTATGTGGAGTTATCCATCATTGAACTAGTATACATTATAATGGAAATATAAGGAGAAGTTTGGATTATGTCATTTTGTTCTAATTTCTTGTTGAAGTTAGGGAGTGTTGGAATATATATAATCCTAAACTTTGAGCTTTACATTCTCCACTTCATGAAAATATTATCTTTCCCAAAGTGGTAACTCAAGAAATTGATTTTCAAAATTCAGATCAAATTTATTTCTGGTTAATTGGTAATAAGGAACACATGATATCCGTCATTGATAAAGTTTCCCCATTTGATGAGCGATCCTATTTTCCAATTTTTGGATAAAGCCCTAATTTTAAAAGAATTGAGTTCACTAAAGTCACTCTAGAGCTTCAAAACTGGGCATTTGAGAAGTATTAACGATAAAGGACCCGAAACTTGAAACTATTTGTTCCTCACTTTTCATAAACCTTTAAGGACATGAGTCATAGTACCCATCTATATTTTAATTCTTACAGGTTGACATGTGGAATCCATTTCTGACATTTTTATTTGAAGATTCATACGATTATAAGTAACATGTGGCACCCCCCTTGCTCTCAACACATCATCTAGAGTAGTGTCATCTTTGACACGTCACTAGGAGATGACCCTTGAAAAGCATATAACAAAGAGATAGTGAGCCAAATCCACGAGAAGCACTTAACATGGCCAGTATTAGAATTTTAATTAATTAAGTTAATCTTGGTCGAAAATTAATTAATGACTTCACACTTTTTTTCTAGGAAACTTCCCCTGTAGATAGGTGAATAACCTCTTGGACCTTAGACCCCTAATACCAAGGAAGAAAAGTATTAACTTTGAACACTAACTTTCCCTTAAACATATCTAAACTAGTCAATATAAAAGAGGAATAAAGTATGAGTACATTTCACGAAGTTTTTTCCTTGCTCAGTCCAAGTTGAGCCTAATATCCAATTCCTTCAACGATTTTTGCAATCCAATAAATAGCCAGCGACAAAGCATACTTCCTATTCTACCATGATTAGTTTAAATCTAAATTTATCCAAAGAGACAAATCCATGCAAATGTACACAAACTTTAAGGAAACATGCCAAAGAAGCACATGTATTAATGAGAACAAAACAAGGTGCTTACAAAATGTACATGCAAAGTGTGGCAACCTCACGAATCTCCTTGTCCAACCCCTTGCTCGAGGCAGGCCCTGATCAAAATGAGAATACTTTTCACTGATTATTCTTCCCCTTTCACCATGTTAATGCCTCCTTATATAGGCTTCAAGAGGCCTAACCACTTGAGATGCTTGGGATAGAAGTTGGGGATATGGCTCCATTAGTTGTGGAACTCCCCTTAGATCTAGCCTTGGACTTGGATTCAAGCCAAAATTACTCGGATATTTCTTAGTTTTCAGCATACCAGGAATGGGGGATTTGTCACCAATATTTTATCAATAGATCAATGCTCCTTCAAAGTGGGACATAGAGTGTTGTAGTGCTCCCTACTAAGAGGAAAAGGAGATCTAGCTCTCCTTGCAATTAATTAGGAGGATTGATCTCAAAAATACTTTTAGGATAGTAATTCTTCAAGTTAAAAATGTGTATAACTTCACCAAAATGATATATTTTCATCTTCTAATGATTCTTAGAGGATTCCCCAAGTGTTCTTATGATGTCATTTGTGATGCAACACAAGCAAGGCAAACATATAACTTTTACGACATTTGCGACAATTTCAACAAAAGTGTGGCACTTGCAACACTTGCGAAAATGAAAATGATACATCGGTCAGTGGAGGTAATTCTGATGTGTGATTCCCCAAAGTCACGAGGTCAAAGATGAAAACCGATGGTGATACTTGTTGATACTTAAGGGTATCGCAAAGACTTCATCCTCCCTTGAGAATCTAGGCCTTCTTTTTCTTCTTATTCCTCCTAAAATTAGGCTTATATCAAAATGAATGTATTATGATGTTTATATTTATACTACCATTTTATGTCACTTCATTTTTAACATTAGAATGCGAACTGACACTTTCTTATTTTTAATTATTTTCTTTAATTATCTTGAGGTTACCACATGTGCCCTTTAACTCTTTAATTCACCTTGTCATCTTCAAAATTCATTTCTCCTCAATAGCGGGGATCCTATGTGATGTGCCACATACCATAGGAACAACATGATGTATAATATCCATTCATGGTTGTTGTATATGCATGTGCATTATCCTTCAATGTCCAAATACCTTTATCAATCTTGTGGTCCAAAACCCATGACAGGGTTGACATCAATGACAACAACCAATCTTCCAACAATCTCCTTGTCATTGAGTGGAGTACTCATACTCTATCATCCTTGATCCCAATTTCTCTCTCCTTTTGACATCAATGGAAAGGTTAGGGATTCTCCCACGGTTAATGGAAAATGTAACTCTCTTCTTTCGGGTTGCTACTCCCCACGAACATGTGGCACTCAATATTACTTCATCCTTATTTTTTGGTCTTTGGGACTTTTTCTTCCCTTAGAATCCTTTTGTGTAGCTTGTAATGTCTTCTCTCTTTATTCATGTCTAGGATGTATATGTTGTTCGGTTTTTTTTTTTTTTTTTTTTTTTTTTTTTTTTTTTTTTTTTTTCTCTTATTTTACATTTTCTGGAGTCAAGCGTAAGAGTGTATCATGATCACACATTTTACTAACAGGTAGATTATGATTCAAGTCTTCAACCAATAGAACATTCTTTGCTTTTACATTTTTTCTTCCAAGCTCTACCACCCCTTCTCCAAGTATTTTGTGGGATGAGTCATCTTCAAATGCAACATTACCACCCTTTCTCTTCAAGGTGATGAATTTGTCTTGATCCATGGTCATGTGTGAAGAAAATCCACTTGTCTATGTACCATTCATCTTCTTCTTTACATTCTTATTGAGGTCAATGCTATTCAACAATCCTCATTGTTTGGGATCTCTTTCCTTCTCCATCCTGTTGTTGGTTGGCATGGGACATATTCATTCATATATCTTCAATCATGTGCTTTGTGCATGAGATAATTACATTTGTAGCATGCAATATTTTTTATCCATCAATGGGGAAAATGAATTATAATACGTTGAAAAATCCATGATTATTTCCATATCTTCTATTTACACCATTCATGTTTTCTTCCATATGTGTTCCTTTCATTGATTCTACAATTGGTATATATGTCCAAAATTTTGCAAATTATAATGGCTGACCAAGAAGAAATTTTGATACCTTGGGTAAGTGGGCTTCTTTGTGATGTAGTCCATACGGGTTCATGATCTATTCTTGTAGTTTCCTTCATCTTGATTAAAGATTCTTTGATTCCTAAGGAGTAGGTCTTCTTGGATATTCATCTCTTTTGTAATCATTCCTTCTTTTCACGGTATCTGGTCCACTTCATCAATTGTTTATTAGCTCTTTCTTCAGCTTCTTGTTGGTATTTGCATATTCTTTGTATGAAGTTTCACCCATGCATCCAAGATGTGTGTTAAGTCTTTTGGCACTTAGGAGTTTCTTAAGCTCTTCCTCAATGAGACAACTTCTTGTTCAGAGTTTCTCACAATCTTCTTCTTTCTTCTTCATTTGGACATTCCTTACTTCTCTATTGTTCTTTCTTCTTGAGTATATTTTTTCAAGGAAATGGTTTCTTCTCGGTTTCTCAAAGTATTCTAATTGTTTCTTCAAGATAACAATTGTCTTTTCACAACTAACAATTCTTATTAGTTTTTTTTTAGTGTCTTTGAGCTTGCTATTTCAAATCTCAACATGCTTCAATTTTTTAAGATTCCCATTTTCATGTTGAATAATGTTTCTTCCATGATTTTTCTTCTTCATTGGAATTTTCTTCTTAGGTCTCATTTCTTTCAATCCTTGGATGGGGACATTCAAATTCAACATGACCTACTCCTTCACAATTAAAGCAAAGGCTGACCTCCTATTTTCTTCTTTGGGAAATATGAGATGTTGTAATTTGCTTCAACTTCTTCTTCTTCTTCTTCAACTGTACAGAGCTTCCCTTACATAAAGGTCTTGTAGATTTTCCCAAAGTTTTGTTGATGATGCACATGATCCCACCTTAGTTTCCTTTGAATCTGTCAATCCATCCAGGGATGGTATCTATTGCCAATTTGTTGTTCTTTTGCTTCCTTCTAAGGCTGCGGTTTTGGTTTCTTCAAAGCCATTGTATCCTGAAGCAGCGAACCAAACAGCAAAAGAGATTTCAATTAAGTTTCCATTCTATTACTCCAACGTTCAAATTGCTTCCATCAAGCAGTGGAATTCAATTTGGAATTTTGTCTTCCATTTCTTCTTAGGATCTTCCTTCTAATGGTTAAAATGTACTGAAGGAAACCCACTCACGATACCAATTGGTGATGCCAAACACATCACCAAAGACTTCTTCCTCCTTGAAATATGGTCTTCTTTTCTTCTTATTACCTCACGAAATTGACTTATATCAAAATGAATGTGTATAATGATGTTTATTTATACCATTTATGTCACTTCATTTTAACATTGAGATGACGACACTTTCTTATTTTGTAATTCTTTTTCTTTAATTATCTTGAGGGCTACTTTAACATTAGGGATGACCTGACACTTTCTTATTTTGTAATTCTTTTCTTTAATTATCTTCAGGGCCTACATGTACTTCCTTATTCAATTCACTTTGTCATCTTCAAAAATTCATTTCTCCTCAACCATGAGGATCCACGTGACATGCCACATACCACCAAAAACAACATGATGTATATTATCCATTCATGGGTGTTGTATATGCATGTGTATTGTCCTTCATGTCCAAATACCTTTATCAATCTTGCAGTCCAAAACCCATGACTAGGGTTGACATCAATGACAACAACCAATCTTCCAACAATACTTTGTAGACTTTTCGAAGCAAGGATATGGAGTCAGAGAACCTAGTAGAAGCTGCAAACAACCGTCAGAAAAATGTTATGACATGTTTCAAAACCAAGGCAGGCATACCTATGCTTGAGTGATAAAATATTTTGAAGGTATGGCCACCATCAAATACAATGTGAATCCATAATCATATTGACTTAAAGGTATAGCCACCAAAGATACAATGTGGATATATAATTCCACGAAAGGAACTGATCGTATCCATGAGAATTACACAGTGGATCTACAAGATGACACAACATAGCCACAAACTAATACAGAGTGGATCTATGTGATAGTATGTATATCAATATTCTCAAATGATCTCCTTTCACAACCTGGGTAAAGTAGATATCAGAGTGAACACTCAACCCAAGGTCTTCTTACCGATCCTGATGTGGCACGAATATAACCATGTAAATGGATGTTTTGATGTCAAACACAATAGAAATCACTTGATTACCGGTCAATTAGGTAAACCATTAACAAGTGCAAGGGAAATCATAAGTGATTTCAATGACTCCCAAGGTACCCTAGTACAATACAACGAATGTGAATAGATGAGTTTAAGTCGAACATTCATGGAATCATCTAGTCAGAGGTCAATTATGTAAACCCACTGTCGGAAGTGAGGAGGCCTGCCATTGAGGCATGTAGGTCCCAATGTACTAACTGGTTTCTAAGTCTAATTTTCGGATGATGTGTTGAAGTCGATAGGAAAAGACTCGTGGAAGGAGGGCTTTGATGTATCCCCCACCAATGACATGAAACTCACATAGAGATGTATGATGGTGAATAAAATGAGTATGGAATGACATGGGTAATGAACCTGGAATTCTTTTATGGTGGACTCTTGAGACATATACTTCCCTTTAACACCGAGGCACAAACAACAGAAACATGACATGGACCAAAACATGATGCAGTGGATACTGTGACTTTCATCGGGTGACCCAAAGGAGTAAAGAAACTCAGAGGATTGGTTGAGTGTAGAGGTTCAACATGTTAAAATTTGTATGTGAAGACAATGTTCCTTGTTCAAGGGTGACTGCAAGAGTGACCTATGATGTTTCCAAAAATGGCTTGGCTTACTTCCTTCAATTTTTTCTCCCATCCAAATAGACGAATACCTCTTTTTATTTTTTATGAGCTCGAGGAGGATAACACATGATCGATATAACTCACATTCGCTAAGTTCCTCTTATTTTGTTTAATGAACCAAAAGAAGTATGGATTCGGTCCCATATGGGCCCTTCAATGTGTAATTTTTAACGAGTCTAGAGAAGGAAAGCTCGGTATTTTTTCATGTTTAGAGAGTCTAAAAATAACTTAAATATAACTCCAAGGTTGTCCTTTTTCATAATATTAGTCTCCGAATTCTGAAAAAGAGACAAATTGCTACTTGGGAGATGCCCTTTAAAATCCTTTTAAAAGAGTGTGAAAGGAAGCAATATCACTTGACAATCTTTTCATGTTTAGAGAGTATGAAAAGAGCTTAAAGGAGAATCTGGGGGGTTCCTTTTTCGTATATCCTTACGAGTCCGAAAAAGAGATAAAAGTCTACTCGGTTATGTTCTCATGTTTTTTCGATCCTGAGAAGGAACTAAGACTACTCGTCAATGTGACAAGGCTAAACAGAACAAGACCTCTTCGAAACTTGCAAGTGATGAAAAATCTTCATTCCCAGGTATTAGTGACTTCTCCGAAAAAGATTTAAAAACCCAAAAGAGACTATAGGTTAGAAAAAAATGAACCTATATCAATGAAATAGGGCCAAAACATATCATTTACCATTTCACTTTTGAAAACATCTTCTATCAGTGGTAATTTCGACTTCAGAGAGTAATTTTGAAGTTGTTGGCATTAGAGCTATAGTCCATAGTTTTCACTTCTGTCCAGATCAATTTGGTCTTCAACTCTCTCTAGTCATTTTGTACGGTCTAGAATTTCATTTAAAGTAGTTTTTAGTCTC
>SNQJ01S0108233.1:0-14454 GCA_010110895.2 Picea sitchensis
TCAGCAGAAGTTTCCTCATCTCATGGAGGAACTCAACGCAATGGAGACCATTGCTTCCTAAGGGGGGAGGAATGATCCAAGCGTATATTGGTGGCCACCCACCTATTCCACTTGGACCCCCACCATTTCTTCTTTCAGTTTTTCAGTTTTCGCACAGTTTACTATTTTTAGCAGTTTTTTCGGGTCCTGAACTTGCGGGGCCATTTTGAGGCCCTAAATGATGTTTTCTTGGGTATGTTTTTGTTAGAAAATACCATCTAATGATTCTATTTCATTTCAATCGTTGTAGGCCTCAGATAGATCTTTCCAACGAGCTATCATACGCCTAAAACGGAGATCGTATGCAAAAGTTACGACCCCGGGAAGTTGATGCACCAACTTACCCAAACGGGGCCCACATGACTTTTGGAGCTTCATATCCCAGGGTTAGGTTTTTGGATGTCTAGGACTTTTGGAATTCCCGTTTAATGTAAAAGGGCCTTTAGAGCCTCATTGTAATCATCTTCTCAAGGATGCGAGTAGCGGCCACATCTCTTCTCAAAGATAAGCTACCAACGCCTAGCTAGTTTATTTCCATTCTGTCTGTAAGCATATTTCAGTCATTTGTTATTAATGAAATGANTGTCTGTAAGCATATTTCAGTCATTTGTTATTAATGAAATGAAGTCTTATTTCCACTGCATCTCTGTGTTTATGTGTATTTTTGTATTTCATTGTGTTCCTACATAAATCTGGATCACTTGATGTCGTATGATAGGCGACATTGTTGGTTGACGCAGATGTCACTTCATTGGCGGAGCCATCCGATGGTGTAGGGATGTGGGTGCGATGTTGTCGGCAGGGTGAGTCACTTGACAACCTCTACTGAGATGAGGTTCTTCTAGCTACCACTATCAACGATGAAGTGAAGAGGGGTACCCTTCACGCACATATGTGAATGAAAAAGGTGCTCACCTTCCTCTGGCTCGTCTGGTTCACCCGGTTGGAGCTTGGTGGTAACAACGGTAGCACTAGGTTATGCATCAACAATCTGTCTCCCCCTTTATGGTTCTGACTCAAAGTCAGAACCCGCATCTGATTCAGAGGCTTTCACCTCATCCACTAGCAATTGCTTTTAGCGACAATCAACAATGTTATGCTAGGATCTCTTATGGAAGTTTCACCACTTCCTGATATCTTTCTTTGTCTTTCCGGTGTCCTTATTTGCTTGCATCCTGGACTGGTTGTCTTGAGGAGGTCCATATTTTCTCTATCCTTTGTTTTGCAGGTTGGGGTCGCCCTTTCCTAGATTTTTTTGTGAGGGGTTCTTGGGCCCAAATTTCTGCGTCTTTTGTTTGAGCTTTTGCTCGATTTTGACGGCATATCGGTAGGCCGCGCCCAAGGATGAGATGTCCAAAAAATCCATTTCAGCCTGGATGTATCTATGCAGACCATCGTGATACTTAATCACCAGATGTCACTTAGAATATTTGATACCCATCTTGGTGCGCAAGGTATGGAATATATTTGTGAACTCAGGCATTGCTTGGTCTCTTTCTTGCCATCGTGTGGTCCATTTTGTATACAATTCATCATAACTTCCAACAGGGTAGTATTGTTCCTTAATAGCATCCCTTAAGGACTCCCAAGTGACCGTGACTGTAAATAATGAGGGTTCCTCTGTTTCCTTCTACTCACATAAATTTTCCCACCAATATTTGACATGGGGAATGGATTTGAGGAGCGCAAAAGTAATCTTTTCTCTATTCGAGAAGTTATGGACAGATAAATACCCTTATAGCATATTCAACCATTTGTCTATAGAATCTGTGTCTATCTTACCTTCAAATATAGGAATACTAAAGTTGATTTGTACCTTGAAGCGGGTGGCCCCTCTATTTGAGGAAGATGTGTCATCTGTTAGTAGCCGCCGAAGGATTTGCACAAAACTATCCATCATCTCATTCCTCTATTGCGTGAGGGATTCCTCGAGAAACATTTTGAAGGGATCTCTTGTCCTGCCGTCTTTCTTTTCTCCTGCCATGAGAGGTCTCTTGGGTGTGTGAGAGATTGTTTCCTCAAGAAAAACAAGATCGAGACCCAATTCTTTGTACCCTGACCTTGTTGGGGACATGCATTAAGAATGACAAGGAGAAGACCACTCTGATACCACAGATCCTGATTTTATGAGTAGAACGAAATGAATACATATTATTACCAAAATATGCTTAACACAGAATAAAAAATATATAGTAAAATTGGTTTCTATTCAATAAGGAAGTAAGTTGAAACTGTAAAATGCAGCGGAAAACAAGCTTGCTAGAATGGTGGTGGCTTATCTCTAAGAAGAGATGTGACGGATGTGCTCATTCACCAGAAGATGATTACAATGAGGCTCTCAAGGACATTTTACAATAAACATGAATGTAAAAAACCCTAGACATCCAAAAACCTAACCCTAGGAGATGAAGCGCCAAAAGTCATGTGGGCCCCATTTGGGTAAGTTAGTACATCAACTTCTCGGGGTCATAACTTTTGAATACAATTTGTGTTTTAGGTGCACAATATCCCCTTGGAAAGGTCTATCCGAGGAATGCACATGTTTCCCATGGCGAGCCCTACGCATGTTAACTGTGGTGAGCCCTAAAAACGTTGTTTAGGGCTTCAAAACGGCCTCAGAAGTTAGGGACCCAAAAACTAGGAAGAAACTGTCGAACTGGAAAACTGCCAAAATGAGCCAGTTGGAATAGGTGGGAGGCCACCGAAATCCATCTGGATCATTATGGGACCAATAAATACATTTACATGAACCAATTCACGTTTTATCCAATTATTAAGAATTTGATGCCTAAATGGTTCAAATTTTTTGACAAACCTCCTTGCAATAAATGAGAGGCACCATTCTACTTTTTATGGATAATATGGGTTAATTTAGTTTTAGGTTACAAAGTAAATTATTTTGAGATTAGGAAATTCTAGTGGGTTGGTGGTGGTTTTGCACGAGATCAACAAAATTCCATGAGTGAGTTGAGCTCTTGGTTGTGTTGTCTTAGCTGTCAACCTAATCCCCTCATCCAGTATCCACCTAACACTATATTTGTGAGACATAGATTGTAATTTCCATCGTGACACAAACTATACTACAACATGACACATTTTCCACGGTTAACTAGTAGGCGATATATTTTAACAATATGTAACCGAGTGGTGGAGGGGTAGGGATAAGATCTGATAGATAAACTTTTGATTCTAGTTATGTAATAACTTCTAGCTAGGGTGGGCATTCTATTTGAAGATCATGTGCTCCTCATTTATGCTTTTTTTGTAGGAACACATGCTATGGGGTGATGAAGGTACCTTTCTAGGAGAGTTTCATATCATTTTAATATTTTCCCTCACAAACCCTCTACAATAGATCTTTGGACTCATAGAGGGATATGTGCATCATTAGGAAGTTTTGTACACTAGAGATGGGTATCAAGGAGTTGGCCATGGTTAGGGGAGGAAAACATGGTCCTTTGGCTCTAAATGAAGTTATTAGGGCTCAAGGTCCGTGAATGTGTCCTCGAACCATGACAAAGTCCCTCTTTAGGGTATGTTTTTCTTTTAAATGAGATATGGCCGCAAGTAGGAGGTTTTACACATGGTGAATGGGTCTCTAGACCTTGACCTTGATTGTGGGAGGAAATCAAGGGCCTTGGGCCCTAAAGGACGCTTTCATGGCTCAAGGACCATGAATAAGGATTTGAACCATGAGATAGGCCCTTTGTGGGATATCTTTGGCCTCCAAGTGGGAGATGAGTAACATTATGAGGCTTTACACACTAGGGATGGGTCTAAGGGCATTAGTTATTGTTAGAACATAAAAATAAGAGCCTTAGTTATTTTTAGGGGATAAAAATAAGAGCCTTAGGCCTTAAATTAAGATTTCATGGGTCAAGGGCCATGAACAAGGCCTTGGACCACCATACACTACCTATGTAATAGATTTTTAGCTTTGAATTGAGATATGGGCACCATTAGAAGTTTTGTCAACCACATATGAGTCTTTAGGAATTAACCATGGTACGAAGAGTAAAACAAGGGCTTTGGCCCCTAAATAAATCTAGTATGTCCCAAAGGCGATGAATGGAGTCTCAAGCTACCACATAGGACCTTTATATGGGATATTTGGCCTCTAAGTGGTATATGAGAATTGTTATGAAGTTTTGTGAACTAGCAAAGGGACTTAAAGTCTTGACCATGGTTGAGGGAGGAAAACAATGGTCCTGGGCCCTAAATAAAGTTTTTATAGTTTAATAAACATGAATGAGACATTAAACCAACACACAAGACCTCTAAAAGGGATCTTTCTCTTTGAATTTATATGGACCTTTTATGGACCAAGGATGAGTCTCAAGGCCTTAACCATGGTCGGGGGAGTAAACAAAGGTCTTTAGACCTTAAGTCTCAAGGGTCATGTCAAATGAAGATTTGAACCATGACACAAGACCTCTACATGAGATCTTTGGCCTCTAAGTGGGTTATGGACACCATTAGGAGGTTTTGCACATCAACAATGGGCCTTAGGGGATTAATCATTGTTGGGGGATGAAAACAAGGGATTTAGGTCCTAAATGAAGCTTTTAGGGATCAAGGGACATGAAAAAATATTTGGTCTTTGAACATATCCTCTCAAGGGTATCTTTGATATTTGAATGGCATATGGGTTATATTAGTATTTTTTATGCACAAGGGATGGGTCTTGAGATCTTGACCATGATTATAAAGGAAAACCAATGGTTTAGGCCCTAAATTAAGTTTTTAGGACTCAAGGGCTATGAATGAAACCACCATATAGGACCTCTATAGGTAATATTTGACTTCTCAGTAAGATATAGAGTAGATATGGACTCAATCAGAAGGTTTTTCACAATGTATCACTCTATACATATATAGGTTTAAGGTTTTTCACAATGTGGACCTCAAGAAGTTAAATGATGCTTGTCTGCATGACCCGTTCCCTACACCCTTCATTGATGAAGTATTAGACAACATGGGAGGCCAGGAGGTATATTCTTTTACAGGTGGATTTTCAGGATACCATCAGATCCGAATTGCTAAGGAGGAACGCCACAAGACCACGTTTGCCACAGAATAGGGATCCTACCAATATACAGTGATGTCATTTGGACTGAAGAATGCCCCAACCATCTTTTCCAAGGTGGTGGTTGAAGCGTTCAAAGAAATTTTGCATAAATTTTTAGAAGCATATTTTGATGACTGGACTGTGTTTAGTTTGTTGAAAAATCATATTAAATGTCTAAGGCTAATGTTGGATAAATGCAGGTAGTGTCACATTTCTTTGAATCTGAAGAAGTGCATCTTCTTCTCACCATTTGGAGTGTTATTAGGCCATATTGTATGCAAGCAGGCCTTGTTGGTTGATCCATCTAAAATTGCAATTATAGTTGATTTTCCACCTCCTACTTCAGTCAAACAATTGCGCACTGCGCTAGGACATACTGGCTATTATAGGAAATTCATTAAAGGCTATTCCCAAATCACAGCACTGATGGAGAAGTTGTCGAAGAAGGACTGTCATTTTGTCTGGACAGACGTATTCCAGCAGAGCTTCGACATGCTGAAACAGAAGATGGTCACTGTGCCCAATCTAGTTTTTTCAGATTGAAACAAGGAGTTTCATGTGCACGTCGATGTGTCTTCTATTGCATTGGGAGTAGTCCTGGCACAACCGGGAGAAGGGGAGATCAGCCATCCATTATCTTTTTCTAGCAGGAAGCTATCTGCAGTGGAGATCAACTACACCACTACAGAAAGAGAAGGACTAGCCATGGTGTACGTGCTATAGAAATTCCGCCACTACTTGTTGGGAGGACACTTTAAAATGTTTATAGATCACTCCGCGCTGAAAGACATGGTCAACAAGCCAATGTTAGGGGGGAGGATATGCATATGGCTTCTGTTGTTTCAATAATATGATTTTGAAATCATAATTAAGCCAGGAATAATGAACAAGGGCCCCGACCACCTATCAAGGTTGGAACATGGAGAAGAGCCCACTAGTTTGGAGGATACACTGTCAGATGCACAACTGGTCTCTATTAGAAATATTGATGACCACTTTGCAGACATTGCCTAGTTCCTGTCAACAGGAATGGCACCTACTGAGTATACAATTTCCCAGAAGAAACAGCTAGTGGTGTGCACTACAGACTTTTCACTTATAGCTGGTAAACTATACAAACTGGGACCTCATGAGATACTAAGGAGATGCATTATGGAGACAGAGCGACCATGGATCCTCGTAGAAGCTCATGAAGGCATCGCAAGAGGAAATTACGCAGGGAAAGAAACTGCGCAGAAGGTTCTGCGAGCTAGCCTTTGATGGTCTACCTTACACAGAGATGCTAAGGATTATGCTAGAGCCTATGATGTGTGCCAGAGAGTTGGGAAACCATCCAGACGAGATGAAATTCTATTAGCACCACAAATGACCCTACAAGCATTTGAAAAATGGGCCATTGACTTCATTGGACCCATAAACCCACCAACAAAGCGCACAAGAGCTAGGTACATCATTATTGCGACAAAATACTTAACCAGATGGGCCGAAGCCAGAGCAATCAAGGACTGTAGTGCAACTACAACTACGTGATTTATATTTGATGACATAATAACTAGGTTTGGATTCCCCAAGATCCTTATGAGAGATCAAGGCACAGACTTCATCAATAGGACAATTGAAGCCCTGACTGAAGAATTTGCAGTCCACCATCAGAAGAGTACACCCTACCATCCACAAGAAAATGGGACAGTTGAAGCATTCAACAAGATATTAGAGACAACCTTGATGAAAATTTGCAGTTTGAATAGGGATGAATGGGATCTAAAGGAACCTGCAGTACTATGGGCCTATCGAACCACTTGCAAGAAATTAACAATGCAAACCCCTTTCAAGTTGGTTTACGTTCTCGAAGCTGTTGTCCCGATGGAATACTTGGTACCAAGCTTAAGGATTGTTGCATTTACAAACATGGACGATACTGGCGCTGTTCGGGAGAGGCTTGCACAGATGGTTGAACTGGAAGAAAACAGATTCATTGCAAGATTCCACCAGCAGGTTCAGAAGGAACAAGAGAAGGCATATCATGACAGGCACATCAAGAAGAAGGCACTCAAGCAAGGTGATTTAGTATTGGTGTATGACAGTAAGTTTATAAGAGACCCAGGGAAGTTCAAAATGCATTGTCTTGGACCATATGAGATCACCTATGTTACAGAAGGAGGAGCCACACAGCTGAAGACATTGAACATAGAGTGGAAGGAAGGATTGGTGAATGGGAGTCGGCTAAAGTTGTACTATGACAATCAGTTTCCTCGTAGCTCTCAGTAAAAGCATGAGAAAAAGGGTCTAGGTACCAGGTGCAGTTGAAACTAGGTACCAGACACAAAAATATAGTCTGCACAAGGACGAGGAGGAGGCATAAAGCAAAAACCAAGGCTTCCCGGAGCAGTCCAAAGTCAAAGAAAAACAGAAGGATCGGATCCACAGTGCCTCAAGACGAGTCACAAGTGAGTGTTGGGGGCCTGTTGGCCCTTGGTTATGGAAGGAAGCAAATAACAAGGAAGAAAAGGTAAAAAGTGAATTTCGCAGGAGACACAGTGACTGTCACTGAGTCGAAGTAAGCAAAAGAGCAGAAAAGATGGAGCGAAGTTTGAAAAAGCAAGCCGTTGGATGAGAGGATCAAGGATGACAGGTAAGCAAGGAATATGGATCGAGGACAGCTCAGTAAGCGGAAAAATCATCACTAGCACCACGCAGGAAGAAAGGAAAGACAGGCTAGCGAATTTTGGGAAAAGCAGGTCAAGTTGACCTAGGGTTTTGGTATTTAGGGTTTTGGCACCTAGGTTTCAGCCAAAGGTTGTCGGTGAGGTATTGTAATGTATAAATAAAGGTCAATAGGACCTGGGTTGTGAGGGTACGAGTTGGTACAAGTTAGTACGATAGTATTATTGATCTAGCCCTATTATTGTGTGAGAGATTATTGTATTGTGAGCAAGAAGTGTTGAGAAAGAGAGCCTTCAGATATTGTAAGATCTTTAGCTGTGCGTGAAGATCAGTCCTGTAGATGGGTGCGTAGGAAGGGGAGAAAAAGAGGGAGAAGAGAAGAGACATGCTAGTTGAGAGCACAGACAAGAACTGTATGCTTTACCTTAATAAATCATAAGCACAGTTCTGTGGACGTAGCCCTAGAGAGAGGGTGAACCACATACATCTGTTGTTGTGTATGTGATTGATGCTTTGATCGCTATCGTTGTTATGTTGTTCTCTTCTTTATTGTATTAGACCATATCTATAGTTGTGAAGGATAGATCTAGCTTGTTGAGTGATAGATGCATGATGTATTGATGTTGTAATAGATCCACTTGATATTCCCCTGGTTGTATACATCTCAATCCTGCAACCCCCTCATAGCTTCTTCGGGTGATTCTGCATCTTCTTCGCAGGTGTTGCCAAAAGGGCTAGTAGCTAGGGCTTGTTGGTGTGCTCTTGGATATGAACCCTCGATCTACCCCTGTGCCAACAGTTATATTAGTATTTTTTATGCACTAGGGGTGGGTCTTGAGATCTTGACCATGATTAGAAAGGAAAACCAATGGTTTAGTCCCTAAATTAAGTTTTTAGGACTCAAGGGCTATGAATGAAACCACCACATAGGACCTCTATAGGTAATATTTTACTTCTCAGTAAGATATAGAGAATATATAGACTCCATTAGAAGGTTTTTCACAATGTATCACTCTATACATGAATAGGTTTGCTTTGACCATAGGTCACATCGCTTTGAGAAAAACATTGTGAGAGGAGTATCCATGTTCAAAGGCAAGAAGCAAGGGTTCATTTCATTATGTCCATCCATAAACAAATATAAATAAGCATCCTACAATGTTGCAATAGGTGATATATACGTGGTTGGATCACCTTGATATATATGCCTAAATATATCCAATGACGTTGGCTAAAAATTCTACCTTTTTGGTTTTTTGGTCAGAATCCGACAATGTAAATCTGGAAAAAAGGTAGAACGTTTAGACTACGCTATATCCAATTGTGTATATACCACCTACCTCTAAATTGAATGCACATAACATGTTGTATATTTCTCGCCATTCATTAATTGTCTGGTGAAGAATTAAAGAATCACGTCTTCCAAGGTGTCACTTACCAAAAATACCGAGAGCAGCCGCAAAAAATGAGCATATGCCTTGGCAATTAGTTGATGATCAAATTCTACGTAAGAAGAGAGTAATCAACTTAGAATCACCAAGCATGGGGAGAACTATTGTTGAATGTCTCTCTCAATGAACATGCCCACGCTGCATCAATATTGAGATCTTTGTGCAGGGTTGGAATTTGAAAATGGAAAAGTAAGTTTTGATAATTGTATTATCTTTTTTAATATTGTTAAGAGAGAATCATTACAGTTATGAAAAAAAATTAATTGTATTTAATGCGCAAATTACCTTGTGATGGGAAATCAAGGTAATTTGATTGTCAAATTTTCTCCTTGCTTTAGAACTATTGAGAACAAGTCTAAAACATTCTATTTTTTGGGCTTTTTTCAACAACCATCACCAAAATCCAGCTATTGAATTGTTGGTGAAATTGCAATTTTCTATTACTCAAAATGCATTTTTGAATGAACAAATGGATTCAGCACCCTGAAAAATCCCTATTGCACTCAGATTGTGCAATCTCAACAACTAAGATCTGCAATTCCAGTAATTCTTTAAAAATTTTGACAGGATTTTGGGTCAAACTGAACGAAAAAGTGACAGGAAAAAATTCAAAAAGTGATGCCAAAATAAAACATTCAATTCATAATATTTTTTCTTTATGAATAAAGAGACAATTACATTAATGTCTAGTTGATTGATCAATTACTAATAAAAGACTTTAATGTGAATTCATGCACCAAAGTTTCCTCATAAAAATATATAAATGACCCGCAACATGTTGCAATTCAATGTAATCAACAATAACAAGATCAGAAGGATGTCAAGAAACATTTTGAGAAGATCTTTCAAATAAAGACAAGGAAATAAATCATGTAAAGAATCATGATCAAATCCTGATTATGGAAGTAACAAAATTCAAACATATGAATATATCAATCTTGAAAGTAGACAAAGAACCATCATTAATACAAGTGAAACAAGAATGTTTTTAGAAGTTGAAACTACATATAAAAAGACTAACTGAATCTAGAAAAACTAAAAATCAAAGTATGGCTACTAATGGAGTTTTATAAGATAAGAATCATCAAAAAAATTGAGTTGAAGAAATAATATGATGAAAAGATGACCTATATAGATTCAATTATAATTGAAGGTCCATAAGTGGCTATTAAACAATGTTGACAACAGACCAATACAAAATATTACATATTAACACTATAGCACACCAAATCAAGAAAACTATTAAATATGGGATTAAGAAGGATCTATTTGCCAAGGTATAGTATCGTCACCCAAATTACACATGACATAGCATACAATAATAAACGTACCAATGTCAAAAATTTCCTAACCAAAGTCAACAATGTACTTACATATTGAAGCATCTAAAGATTAATACAACTTGAAGTCAAAAACATAGAAGCTTGAATAAAAAATCTTATCATCAGAGAGTTATAGAAAAAATCTATTTAGGATGGATTGATCATTTTTTGATGCAAAAATATTCTTCAAGGCTCTTGAAATCATATCACATTTTGTTTCAACCTTATTATAAGTAGAAGGATCATTTTATCATAATAATTGTTCTCTACCCATGCTCTGAGAAGAAATAATTTTAAGGGGTGGTAACTTGTAGCATACCTAGGGTATATTACCACCACTTATGAATTATTTAATGTATTAACTGTATATAATATTTGTATATCTCTTATTGATTCCCTTTAGAAAATGTTGAAATTTCGATGTTTATATGAGATGGGTGGAAAAATAAAATGATTGTAAATCTATAAGTTAGATGTTTAGTTGGATAAGGTCTAATTTTCTATGTACATGTATTTCTTTTTACATTTTAACTAAAAAAATTAATAGAGAAACCCAATAATGTCATAAATTTATGAGACTTAATTCCTATGTTATATGTGAACTCAGTGTATGCATTTTAATTATAAATTTTCCACTCTATCTTTCTCTTATCTCATTGTGAATAATTGTTAGGTGGCTTGGTCAAATTTTATTTGTTATTTCTCTTGGTCTTGGTTTCAATATCCTAATATTTCCTTTGATGTTGGTCATCTTTCCTAGTATATACAAAAACCCCATGAGAGACATTGTAAGGAAGAAAAAATAATACTTTGGTATATCTAGGGTACAACTCAGTTTGGGTTACATTACAATGGGATATATTACAATTCAATGGGGACTCTTTTGTTAGTTGGTTTCACTGATTCTTATTGGGATGGTGACCTTGATAATTGAAAGTCTACTACATGTTATGTTTTATGTCTTGGTTCTAGACTTGTCATTTGGGATTGTAAGAAACAACACGCCCTTTGTCTTTCTTCAACAAAAGTAGAGTATTGAATAACAATTAGTGTAAGTTAATAAGCCTTGTGGCTTCCACAAATCCTTTTAGAATTTGGATTCCAATAGTTGCATTCAAACACAATCTTTTTTGATAATCAAAGTGCCATTCAACTCGCCAAAGATCTAGTTCAACATCAGTGAAACAAACACATTGAGTTACACATGCACTTCACTAGAAATTTTCTTCAGGGTCACCTGTTTGAAGTGCAACATCACCCCATAGATGATCAAGTTGAAAAAAAATTCATAGCCTCTTACAAAAGAAAAGTTTTCCAAACTTCAATCTATGTTAGGATTTCAAGAAATTGTGATTAAGGGGGGAATAGGATTTAATTCATCATTCCTTCTCCTATTATGTCACCTTTGTAAATCCTTCAATCATATCCCAAATTGTTCTTAAGGGGGGCTGTTATGATTTTTAGAAACTTAGGATTTAATTCAAATCAACTTGGTCTAATGTGTCTTTAGGTAAATTGTGTTTCTTTAGTGTGCATGGTAATTATCTAATTCGATGGTCATGATTATGTTCTAGACAAAATGATCTGATGGTTTATGATAGGTGATCAAATGGACATGCTTGTAGCACTCTTCCAATACTTTCTTTATACACCCTTTTCCCATTTTCATTCCATCTTAACACCCTTTTCATTCAAAATGATGCATTTTTTGTCAAGGTATAAATATCCTCTCAACATTCCATCTCAATACTTATTCATATGCATTTTCAAGAGATTATCACCTTTATGTGCTAACAGTGGTATATAGGAATAAGGATACACAGGTACCTTTGGAATGCAAGAACTGCAACTCCTGAGTATGAGCTATTGCAACTGTCTGCTTGAGCATAGCTACT
Source organism: Picea sitchensis (assembly GCA_010110895.2). Taxonomy (NCBI): domain Eukaryota; kingdom Viridiplantae; phylum Streptophyta; class Pinopsida; order Pinales; family Pinaceae; genus Picea; species Picea sitchensis. Next base: position 12,440 of record SNQJ01S0108233.1, read on the forward strand.
GCAACTTTGGGTTTCTGACACAGTTGTTGCAACTCTCCATGTTGCAACTCTCATTGTTGTTGTGACTATTGCCTCACTGTTGTTGTGACTCTCACTATAGGACTGTTGTTGCAAATATCCATTGTTGTGACTCTCACTATGATGCAACTCTTCCCTCGCCATTGTTGCGACTCTCACTAAAGGACCATTGTTGCAAATATGAGATGGGTGTTATAACTTTGAACCCGTTGTAATAACACAACAGTCAACCGCACAACTTGTCATCTAAGGATCGATCGGGCAGTCAAAAAACCAACTCCTTCACGTAGGAAAATGAAAAAGGCAATTGGGAACCTAGAAAGGAATGAATGACTCAGCCGCCACTTTCCATACGGTTGATTAAGTTAGCAGATGCCCGATTTTTTCTATCCTTCAAAGAAAATGATGTAACGAGATGGAACGACCCGATTTTCGTGGTTGTCCATTTATTATTTTGATTAATTTAGGAAGAAACTATTATGTATAAAGACCCCTACTCTCTTTGATCCAAGGGGGAGGACAATATAAAGGAGGCATAATAAATTTAGTGAACAAGAAATACGTTGTTGTATTGATCAGTGCATTTTTCTACAATACAAGTTTTGCTTGATTATTTTCCAATTGATGGTGTGTTGAGAATTTAGTGCCTTAATGTGTTTGTAAACTGGTACTTCGTCGAAGGAGGTAGGACCCCCTACTTATTTCGGTATTGTTTGTACTTTATGTATTTTATAGAAGTAGTTGTAGCATCTCTTATACATTTTTTTTATTATTTCTAGCAATTCCTCTATTTAACACTTTGTTGTAACTCTGGTATTTCTTCATTATTGCAACTCCTTCTGCCATAGCTCCATGTTGACATTGAAAAAGATTTTTTTATGACTAATAAATGTGTAGTTGTGTTAGCACTAGAATTCACCTTCATATTGCATTGAAGGTAATCCCAGTACCCATCAGTTTATATGTCACAGGTAATTGAGTTTTGAGTGGTCAAATGGAGAAAACTCAATAATAATAGTGTTCTAACTCAGAAATCTAGACTAGCATGCATCAACCATTGAGGTATTGAATCAAATTCAATCAGTAAGTTGGAGTAAGGGTGAGTAGGAGGAATATTTACTGAGCAAGGTGTAGAGATCCGCTATGAACATCATATTTTCCAGTAGCCTAAGTAGGAAAAAATTAAACACAAGGTCCTCTTGGATTCAAATTTCAAGGAAGCTGAAAGAAATCATAATAGTACTATAATCAAGCATTTATCATAATACAGTTACAACAATCCATGTGAATCAATCAAACATGAACTCTCTCAGTATCAGAGGCAAATAAGATGGAGTAAGAAAGTTGACTTAGATTAACCAAGATGTCTTAAAAACAAATACATAACCAGAGAACCAGTTGTTCTCAATCAAAATATTACAATAGAAGGGAGCCTAGCTCAACCATTCGACCATAAAAAAAATATCAAAATGACTCCTATATACTCAGAACAATTTGCCACTGCCGGCAGAGGCATGCCTGAGTCTTTGCATTCAAGGATTTACGTTTGCATGTTCTCTGGAAAACTGCGCATGCAGTCTTCTGTCAGACACGAGATTTTGTCAGACACAATCGTGTTTCAGTAGGAACCTGTAAAGGAACCGACTTGCTGACAATACAGCCTGGCTTTCCATTTATGTGGTGAGACGAGATTTCAACCACCTCTCTCACTTTCATTAACTACCTACATCAGGATTGAATGAGATTAAATGCCCAAGGGGCGACCACATGGTGCTCTCGAATAGGACACCATATAACGCAAAATTGTGGGGCCGTCAAAAGAGGTTTGGATTCAGACCACTTTTGGACCCGTAATCCACCACCTTTCACCACGTATTCCTTCTACCTTACCATGGTTTCAATTGCGGGACCACTCAAGAAAATTATCGCCGGAGCATGTTGCATCCCTGCAATGAACTGTGGCCGTAGATCTAGTCCTGATCTGAGATTTGGGACCA